>ML835495.1:50339-63011 GCA_009831015.1 Picea engelmannii | reverse complement strand
TTGTTGTCATTGATGTCAACCCTAGTCATGGGTTTTGGACCGCAAGATTGATGAAGGTATTTGGACATGAAGGAAAATGCACATGAAGATACAACACCCATGGATGGATAATATACATCATGTTGTTTCCGGTGGCATGTGGCACGTCACGTGGATCCTCATGGTTGAGGAGAAATTAATTTTTGAAGATGACAAAGTGAATTGAATAAGGAAGTACATGTAGGCCCTGAAGATAATTAAAGAAAAGAATTACAAAATAAGAAAGTGTCAGGTTGGCCCTAATGTTAATAGGAAGTGACATAAATGGTATAAATAAACATCATTATAGTATAAAATATCACTTTCCTCTCCCTAATATGGAAATGATTTTGCAACAAGTTGTAGGGTCACAGATGATGTCCTTACGTGACGGTTTTTCTTGTTACAATCAAATCAAGGTAAAAAGCACAGATAAATATAAAACCACTTTTATTACTTGTTGGGGCACTTTTTCTTATGAACGTATGCATTTTGGCTTATCAAATGCAGGTGCCACTTTTCAAAGAGCTATGCAAATAGCTTTTGATGATTTGATCGACAAGATTATTCAGATCTATCTTGATGAGTTAACTGTGTGTTCTAAAAATAGATCAGATCATTTTGCTCATCTTAAAAGAGTTCTCATGTGATGTAGGAAATTTGGCATTTCACTAAATCCTTCTAAGTCTATTTTTGGTGTTACCAAGGGCAAGCTCCTTGGGCACATTGTCTCTGATTCAGGAATAAGCATTGATCCTGAAAGGATTGCCACTATCCTAAATCTGCCTGCTCCTACTTCCAAGAAGGAGGTTCAAGCTTTCATGGGTGTTATTAACTTTGTTCGTAGGTTTGTTCCTGATTTTGCTATAATGGTCAAGACGATTCATAATCTTCTTAAGCAAGATCATTCCTTTTCTTGGACAGATGATGTCGAAAATGCTTTTGTAGGGATCAAGAAAGCAATCAGTTCCGCACCACTTTTTGGCGAAGCTGGATTTTGAAATTTTTTTTATGATATATATTAATGCCACATAGGAAGCAATTTCTGCTATCCTCATGCAAGGTGATGACCAAGGTAACGAAAAACCAGTGGCTTACATGAGTCAAAGCTTGTCTGATGATGAGTTTAAATATTCTTTTATTAAAAGGCATGCTTTCTCTCTTGTTAAAGTTGTTGAAAAATTTCACCACTTCATCTTAGGTAAGCACACGTTGGTTAAAGTCCCTTTAACCGTTGTCAATTTTTTTCTCTCACAGACTTATCTTTCATGGAAGCTTGCACATTGGCTTGTCGAGATCCAGGAGCATGATTTAACTGTTGTGACTTCTAACACCATCAAGGGACATGACTTATCCCTTCACTTAGCTCAACATGTTGAAACTAGTGAAGAAATTGATGAACAAGATAGTTCTCTATCAACATTGTTCTACATTGATAATCAAATCCTTCATGTGTTTGAACATCCTTGGTATAAAAATTTGGTTTACTATTTTCAAAATCAAAGATGTACAAATAACTTAGACACTCATCAAATAAGAAGGCTTTGTCTTGAATCTGCTAGATACATCATTATAGGAGACTTCTTGTTTAGAAGATCTGTTGATGGCATGTTGCTTCGTTTTGTAAACAATGAGGAAGCACAAAAAATGTTGCAAGAAACTCATGGTTCTTCAAATTCTGTCATTCATGTAGGAGGTCATTTTTCTGCTAAAACCATTGCTTTTAATATTATCACAAAATGATACTATTGGCCTTCAATATTTTGTGATTCTTATGTTTTTTCGAGATCTTGTGACAAGTGCCAGAAATTTGTTGGGAAATAATGCCTTTCAACCATGCCTTTACAACCTGTCCTCCTGAACTTTCCTTTTTCAAAATGGGGTTTGGACTTTATTGGTATTATTAATCCTCCATCTTCAGCAGGACAAGTCTTTATCTTTACAACCACATACTATTTTACCAAATGGGCTGAAGTTGTCTCGCTTGAACATTCACAAGATGAGCAGGTGATTTCTTTCCTTGAAAACAATATTTTTTCCAGATTTGGTCTTCCTTTGGAAATTATTACAAACAATGGTCTCGCTTTTATTTATGCTAAGATGACCCAATTTTTAGCTAATTTGGGGGTTAAACATTTTACCTCATCATCTTATTACCCCCAAGGAAATGGGCAGGCCGATTTTACCAATAAGAATCTGGTAATAATTATCAAAAGGCTCATAGAAGATAATCCTTGTCAATGGCACACTCTCCTCACTTACGCCACGTACTTTGGGCAGATCGAACTACCAGCAAGGTAAGCAGTGGTTGCAGTCGTTTCCATCTTTTTTATGGTCAAGAAGCCATTCTGCCTACTAAGCTAGAACTTTCCTCCTTAAGGTTAATGCTATAGGTCGAAGAATTAAATTCTTCTGATGTTTCTCAAAGAATGAATGCACTTTTGGATTTAGAGGAGCAAATGACGTTTGGCTTGGATAATATAAAGAGAAGACAACATATTGTTAAAAAATATTTCAACAAGAGTGTCAAAGTTTTCAAGTTTAAAGTCAATGAGCATGTATTGTTGTGGGATTCAGCTCACGCTGATAGAGGAAGTCATTTAAAATTTCAAAAATTATGGCTAGGTCCTTTGAATATCGTTTTTGTCCTGGGTGAAAATTCTTACATTCTAAAGGACTTACAAGAACAATTGTTTTCCTAGAGCACTAACGGTTCCCACTTAACATTACGTGAAATCAACTTGAAGAGTTTAATGTTGTTTGGAATGTTTCTGTATTATAGTAGTTTTGGATTTCTACTTTTACATTAGTAGTTTTTCATTTCTTCTTTTTTATTTTCTGTCATTTCATTTATGTTATTTTATTTTCTGTCATTTCATTTCTGCTTATTTCAATTTTGTTGTTTCATTCTGCTACGACATTTCTTTCTTTTTGTTCTTTTGACTTCGATTCTTATCAAGATAAATGTTGGATTAGTTTTTCCACATCGACGATTTTGCAAAGTATTGTTAATCAATAACAATCAATATGACACAACTTTCATGATGTTCCCCTTGAAGGAATCATTGAAATTGTTATCTGCTTCCACTGTTGTTTTATGAGATTGTTGGTTTTATCCATCTTCTGCTTTCCTTTTCTTCATCCATTTCAAGATTCAAAAGAGCAAGTTCAGAAATTTTTTCTCCTTGAAGTCAAGAACAATTTTTATTTGAATGATTACGTTTACAGGGATAAACCCCCTCATACTTAACACTTTCCATGAGTTATTTCCAAATTCCTGATCATTTTTCCTCTAAATCCGCTCACTTCTAGCTGTCGCATAATCATTCTGATTTATATCTTCCTGATCTGATGTTACTTGGTCTGCAAAACCATAAATTCTGAGTTCTTAATCTGTTGGAAACATATTTCCCTATGGAGTCGCCAGTTTGTTGATGATTAAAACCGTAACGATGAATTCCGCCGCAAAGTATTGCTAAAAGTGTTATTATTTAACTATGCTAATAATATAATACCAGTAGGTGGGACCCCCTTGTAGACTAGAGGTGCAAGGATAAACATATTACACATGTTTAGCTGTTGTTTTTGATGCTGCCTACACAATGTTACATTTTTTAACGATGCATTCTTAATTTCATATTGGCATGATAATAAGTGGATATGTATTATTGTGGAACACTCTTGGTAATCACTCGTGACATTGAACAGGTTATATGGGTACGAGGGTGATGTCGTTACAGCTGCTATGTTACAACTTTGTTACTAATTCTTATGTTGATTACCTGACCACATGTGTACAAAGGATATTCTAATGGTAGCATGATGAAAACAAAGAAAAAACCTATGAAAAGATCCTAAAGTGTAACAAAGGGAAAGACGTTATATGTTTGAGCTATAATAAAAGACTATATGCAAGTTCGAATGGAAAAGTTAAGGGATATTAGTGTTAGTCTTAACTATTATGCTATTTGTTAGTTAGTAGACTATGCGAATTTCATGAGATTTGAATGGAGGCGCATATAGCATTTTTAATATGTATTACGGCATGGAGTTATGGCAAGGGTTAACGTGTAAATTATATTGGGTGGAGCACTATGCAATGGATATCGTCGCAGATTTCACGATGGTTTGGCATTGAATACACATTGGTTATATGGTTTAATTGTTGGTGAAAGTGATGCTTATTGGGCTGTCTTGTACTTCGAATTGAATGGGCTAGGTGATGGAAGTGACGTGCATTTACTGCACGTCACTCCATACTTTCCCTATCGCCCATCACACTAGCATTGTTCCATTGTTTCATTTTTCGATCTGTTGGTTGTGAAGCTCTGCATTTCTAGGCTCTTGGAAGAAAGAAGGCTCAACCAACTCATCATTTAAGCATTTTTCCACATGTATGATTCTTTTCCTCTCCATCCATGATGTATTCTCTATTTTATGAACCAAAGATGGTTCAGTGATGCTAGGATTTTGTGTGTTCTTGAGAATTTCGACTGTGTAGATGTGTGTTATGGCTCTATGTGATGATTGTAAAATGTTTAGGATTGCAAGCAAAGGAATGGGTATTTTAAGTTGCGCATTGGTTGTTTGCTCGGTCAGTTTAGTATCATGATGGGTCTCTGTGGAATAATAAGTGAACGGTGGTACAATATGGCTCTACGTTAATGATGGAGGGTTTTTCCCTATGTATTATTGTCAGTTAACACGTTCCCTCATAGTCATGGTGGTAACCCTTACCCAGTCGCAGAGGAATTGCCAACAGTTGCTGTGTTCTTTCTTCAAACCCCAAGTCGTGGTCATTGGCCTCTTCTTACTGTCTTTTCACCGAAGTATCCCATGATCCAGTATTGGTTGGCCCTAATGTTAAAACATGCATGTATGGTTGTGGATTGATACAAGTTGTATCTGAGCATTCTCTCAAAAGGACAAGTATGTCCTCACTGGTGTTGTTGTCAAGTTGTTTGACTCTTAAGGATTGGAAAGGGATGTTATATCTTTGCGTTTTTTTTTTATAACCACCACTGTTAAATTAACCCTCACCTATCCTCTACAAGTGTTAAACGCACCGTGTGCACTGGGTTATTTTACTCTGCCTGTATTTTCTCTCCTCGGGTGTTAACCATTGGTTCCATCCAGGACTTGAAGTAATAAGTAAGACTGTGTGGCTCACTGCTATGTCTTTTTCGAAATTTATTTTTGCATGTGGTTGAAATAAGTCTTGGAAGGCCTTCATCTCTCTGTGTTGTTGTTTAAGGATGAACGAACTCTTGTTGCTTCCCTGCATTCTATTTTGACAGAGCTTGATTTAGACTCCACTATATTTTCTCACCTCAGGGGCCTTTTGGGGTTGTCAAGTATTGAGCATCAGTGAATGGTTATGGAGGTCTTTAAAACACATGCTCTCTCGCTGAGTCTCTGTCTCATGCTTGTAGAGTAAAATTGTTGGAATAAGAATGAAACATGCAATTGCATGCAATCGAGGGACGTCTTCCTTTTCGTTATGGTTTCACTGACCGTGTTTTTACCAGTGTGGTCTTGATTGCAAATGGAAACACTTGTGTGGTTTTTCTAATCCCGATCAAGGTTCTGGCTAGTTAAAAAAAATGATGCTTGTGTGTAGTTGGTTATGTTTGCTTCATATATTATATTGGAACATCACACAGACTACCAATTGTTTTAGAAGGAAGTTATATCCACAGTGAGAAGGCTCGAGTTTTATGTTTTGGTTGACTGTTGTTTTTGTGATTGATATGATGAAGATTGTGTATAATCAGGCATATTTTGAAGTCTGTTCACGTTTGAAAAGAGACCTGTGTATATTTTAATTGGTCCCTATTGTTGATTGGTAAACATTGGATGTTGATTATTATCGTGGTGCATTATGGATTATCAAGGATAGGTGTCATGCATATTGCTGTACAATTTGTTTTGATTATTAAAAAAAAATAGAAAGAAGGGATCAATGTTTTATTAAACAAGATTGTTGAATGGAAAGGTTTTTTTTTATAAAGTTATGATTGCACAAACTCTTATGAATTAAGGAATTCAGGGAAATTTAATTATTGGAACAACAAGCAGTTTGATATACAATTGAGAAACATTGAATGTTGGTGCTCTTTGGATTGATTTAATTATAGAGTTATGATTATTGGTTATTTAATTTATTTTATGAACAATATCCATTAAATCCCCTGTCATTTTCTCACTTTTTCACTCATTACGAATCCCCTCACAATCCCAGATTCACTTTGCACGCCTTGTTCTTAAAATTAAATTAAAATTAAATAAAAACTCTATATTACAGCAATTAAAATCTAACATAGAGATGGATCACAACTGATATGATTTTGTGATTGTAACACAGTCGATTGTTTAATATTTTGTTGAGTAGTAATCATGTTCTTACTCTTTTTCATTTTATAACTTTTCCGCTCAATACAACCCCCTCAGATATCCCAGAACTCTTATTCACCCCTTTCTCATTGACAAGTATTAAATGAATTTTATGGATTGGATTGCATGGATCTGATGTGATTGCTGAGCCAAACTTTGTTTCATATTAAAGAGATGTCATGTATGGTTTGTTTAAGAAGCTAGTTGCTAATAAACAATGCATACAATATGAGCTTCTTCAGCAGAGGAAGCCATGGCCGAAATAACAAGGGTAGAGGGAATTGGAACATAGGGCCTAGAAGGCCAAGATTCTCGATACATTTTGATGTAGATTACAAGAGTTAAACCGAAGCCCACCACACGCTTGACAAAGGAAAAGTTGTTGTTGCCCCCTCCTCTCCCTCAAGTGATTCAACCAAATCTGTTTCATCCCACATGCACTTGAGAGATGACTGTTCTCATGTCATCAGTGAGATCAAGCCTAAAGGGTCCACACAACCTAAGGCTAATTCAGGAAGGTCAAAGGGAGACAACAACAACAAAGGGAAAATTGCCTCCCAAAGTGGAAAATATGGTTTTTGAGGATATTTTATTATTGATTTGTTGAGAATAGTTGACTACTGAAGTTTTTGGACAACATAGTATTTTTGGATATTTTGGATATTATATGTTTGGATATAGTTTAAAATATCATTGATATTTAATTTTTAAATTATGAAATTGATTATGGGAGCCACAAGGAGGGATGTGTTTGAGTGATTGACTAGTTATGTTTATTTTGTTAAGGAACTAAAGGGGTCACAAGGGCTCCCACATACTAGTTATTATTTATTAAAAGACCCTTATTATTATTATTATATTAATTCTTCCCCTAACTAAAAGTTAGGTGAGTTTTAGCTAACTTAACTAAAAGAAGTAGTTGAACTACTTCAACTAATTTGGGATGCATAAAAGGAAAATGAAAAGGAAGAACAAAGGGATAATATAAGGAGAAAGCATACTAGGGTTTTCTCTTGAGTTTTATTGAGATAGTTCAATTTTCATTCATTCTTCAATTCATAAAAAGCCTAATTCTCTTTTATGACAACACAGTCCCATTGTAGACAACAAGATTCAAAGTTGAATTACATCATTCAAACACTTGTTTTCAGAGGTGTTGATCTATCTTAGATAGTCTGTGTAGACTTGTCTATTTATGAATTAAATTTCATGACTGATAAAGGATATTGTGTAGAGTCAAGTGGGCAACAATCCGTGGCAAGCTGATCCAACTTTTAAAGTTCAGTTTTTTACTTTCTGTCAGAAGTCCTTTTGTATGGTTTTCATCGGGGACATCTAAGTTTGACTTTGGTCCAAACTCCCCTAGGGATTTTTGTAAAGAGAACGATTCTTTTGATTTCTTGGAATGAAATAAGCGATTTCTATTCTGTCTCATCTGTGTTAATATGTGACTTGGTATTTTTTCTTTTGTCTCCACATTTACTTTTTCATCTGTTATATTCAGAAAATTATATAAAAATGTTGAATTTTACAACAATCTTTTATTTAAAAAAAATCATCCTAAGCCCTTGTAACTAATATTTGTGGATTAGGAAACAAATTTTGAGGCTATAAACAAAGGGTGATATTCCCATCTATCTTTCCTTAGCCAAGCAAGATCTGAAAATGATTAAGATTATTTCATATATTTTCCTCAATAACTGCGTGTAGACCTACCATGAAGAAAGAGTTATGGGGGACTAAGCTCCACTAGGGAGGGATTGGGAAGGGGCTAA
Source organism: Picea engelmannii (assembly GCA_009831015.1). Lineage (NCBI taxonomy): Eukaryota > Viridiplantae > Streptophyta > Pinopsida > Pinales > Pinaceae > Picea > Picea engelmannii. The sequence continues at coordinate 54,825 of ML835495.1, read as the reverse complement.
GTGTCTAGGAATAGGGACTAAGCTAGAGGGCTTACCTCTAAAGGAATAATATTGTATTATTATTTCATAGAGGCTAAAGTTTGACATAACATGTGTTGCCCTAATTTATTGGGGAAAGGGAACGAGTGTTAAGTGGAAATTATGCAACTTCAAGAAGACATGTGTCTACCTGGGCGCATGCAATGTTTATGTGGGGAAAGTTAGCTTGTTGGGGGTTCCCTCACCATTCTCATCATTCTCACGAATCTCATGATGGTCACCACTCTGGAAGTCAACCATACTCCCCACTGCTGCACACACCATTGGAACCTGCAGATATACTTGAGTTATCCTGTGTATTTCCTGTGAAGCCCGATGCACCTGTATTTTCCTGAGCCTGTGCTGTGTCTTAGCGGTTGGTTGTTGCTGCCAAAACAGTTCCTTGGCTGAGCATGGCTTGCTTCCATATTCTGTGTCCTTACCCATTTTCGATTGTTACCATCACCTGTGCGTTAACCAAATTCTAGTGTTGACATCACCCATGTCCGTTTGACATAAGAGATGGATTGAAGCAACAGGTTTTCAAGCTTGTGAGAAACTCTCTCCAGGTGAGAGAGTTTTTTGGGTAAGTGAGTTCTCCTGGAGGGAGTCCTGTAGCAACTACAATACTCTGAGACTTCCAGTCCATCTTGTTGCTGAAGCCCAAGGAAAGGGAGGTGTAGCAGCCGATGGACTTGTGATAGTGAAGGTGTACACTTCTAGGGTGGGATGGGTGTGTGGGGAATGAGGGTCTGTGGGTTGTGGGTGCAAGTTTCTCCTGGGAGAAAATATTTCCTATTGATCTGTGTGACTTTCCCGTTGCCCTTGCCAAGCCTAGAAATCCCTTGCCTGATGGAGTTTAGTCCCAGCTTGAGGGTGACCCACTGCTAGCGTGATGAACAACATGGTCTAAGGCTGGGAGGTTCGTGGAAGGTCTGCACGCAGTTGGTGGTCATCTATTAAAAGATACATACCCAATTCTTTGGTATTTGTATGATTTGTTTTTATATATATGCTGTTATGTTTATGTGTTTTTCTTGTGATTACTGCATGCATGCTTTACTGTTATTTCTACATTACGTTGTGTGATAGTAGAATGTAAATCAACTGTTAATTGGTATGTGTTATTGTCGCTTCCCCAAGAATATGTGTATGTACATGATGTTAATGCCTGGTTAAAATTGCATTAGATATGTATATAAATATATATGAATATCATATGTTATCTCTATTTATTTCCTATTAAGTTTTATATGTGAATATTTCCACAAAGTTATTCGGTGGCATAGACTGGCCTGTTGGTTTAAGGTCGGGAACAATGACAAAAAGGTATCAAAGAAGAAAAATGTTTCCACTGTGGCATTGCTTGGCTCGTTGGGTGGTTGGGGACATTACAATGCACATCTTAGAGAGTTTGGTACATGCTTGGTACATGCTAGAGACATATTTTGGTACATGCTTGGTACACGATTTAAGAAATATATTTTGGTACATGGTTGAGTGATCCATGAAGGCCAAAATTTCAAAGTTCTTGGAATCGGATGAAACTAGTTCCATCGTGTAGGGATCGTCGTGTCGATTCCGACAATATATATATTTTTTTCTTCCGAAAATGGACACCATATGCGAAAGTTATCGCTTTCTGAACTTTTTCCCAGACAGGCAAAAATTCAAAGGTCAAAGTAAACTGGTCAAAGATCATACAACTGACATGGCAAATCAAGTCAGCAGGACACGTAGAAACACCAGGACGTGCCACATGGCATCTAGATTTGGAATTTTCAGGGGTGATTTGGAGTAGTAAAAAAGTGACACGTGGAACTGTACATAAGTGACACGTGGCACTGTATGAAAGTGACATGTGGCAGGCTCAGATAAGGACATGTGGCAGTGTGGACACTGACGTGGCAGATGACTGGGCAGGATGATGTGGCCATATGGATGATGACATGGCAGCTGATTGGGCACACTGACGTGGCGGTATGGACACTGATGTGGCAGGATGACATGGCTGAGGCCAATCATGGGGTGACACGTGGCCTAATCAGAGGGCGCAACGTGGCAGCTTGAATTTACCAAATGTGGGCTTGGTCACATTTTTAGGGCCCTGATAAAAAAGGGCACCATATGACCAGGAGCCCAGGATTTGGAGGCTATGCTAGTCGTGCTAAATCTAGTGGATTTGGCCAAATTTGGAGGATTTTACCAAATTTGGGCCTGATTTTAGTGGATTTTTGCCTAGAAAATGGGATCTGAGCCCAAAAAGAGCCCAGAAAGAGGGGGGACATTGTAATTTCGACCCCCAACTCAAATTCTACATAAACAAAGCATGTTTGAGTGTTTTGAGAGGTTCAAAACATGAGAAATGCTGAAGAATTGTGAGGTCCATGCCATTTTTATGTAGGAAAGCCATTGAGGAAGCGAACTTTGCAGGCCATTTCCGGGAGCTACACTCAGTCTTTTTCAGTTCTGTCAGATGTGTTGGATTCTTGAGGTCAAGAAACCAAATCAATTTGTAATCCATTTGATGTACTTATGATGTATTTTTGAAGCATTGAAGATTAATAAGAAAGACTGAGGCAAAGGCTCGGGGATGTAGGCAACTTTGTCGAACTCTGTTAACAATATTGGTGTTATGGTTTGTTATTCTTAGTGCTTACTTTATGTTCTGCATTCTTTATGATGGCTGCAACATTATTTCATTAAAACTTCTTCTTCTCTTCAATTTCTGAATGGTAAAATAACTCATGCATAAACTTAACCAAAGTCTTTAAAAGATCAATTTCGTATCAAGTGGTATTAGAGTAGGTTGACAGTTGGTTGTTTGAGTTTGCATGATTACAAGGGAAAATCTAAGTCATGGTGAAGGAGAGATTGTAGAAGGGGATCCTTAGATTTGATCAATAAAGAGGACATCTCAAAGTGAGAAGATGGCATCGGAAGAAGGACTTTCTCAAAACAAAAGAGAGTTTCAAAAGACTTTCTTTGCCATGTCGGAGATGGTAAAAGTGTTGTATGATGATTAATTGGGACAGAAGAGATCGGTTCAAGGGGAATCTTCAAAGCAAGCCAAAAGTGAAGAAGGAGAGGATCCTCCAAAATCTCCTCCATCACCTCCTTCATCTCCATCTTATTCTTCTTCAAGTACAAGTTCGAATACTACTTCTTCAAGAAAACATTCTCATAAACATAAGCATGATATGCCATTACTTAAACTTGATGTAAATTTTTTTTTCCTATGTATGATGGAAAATTTAATGTTAAGAAACTTGATAACTGGGTTAGAAAGATGGAGGTATATTGTAATGTGCAAAAAATCAAAGATGAGGCAACCAAAATTAGATTGGCATCACTTCATCTTGAAGGCACAGCTCTCATTTGGTGGCAAAGTAAGATGCAACATGGAATTCAACAAGTTGGTAAGATTTTTCTATCATGGCATGATTTTATTTCCGCACTTAGAAAACAGTTCTATCCATTGGGATATAAAGATAAGGCTTTAAATGAATGGAAAAGTCTTAATTTAAGAAAAGGACAATCGGTGCAATAATATACAAATGAATTTTGTAAGATGGCTTTGATGTTAGATGTTCCATTAACTACACAATAAACTCTTATGAAGTATATAGGAGGTTTGCCTACTTATATTTGTAATACTGTATTTATGTTTGGACCTAATAATCTTGATGAGGTTTCTGTCGAAGCAACATATATTGAAACAGGAAAAACTGGAGTTGGTGTATCAAGGGAATCATCTTCAAAGAAAGAAGGAAAAGGAAAAAGGTGTTGATTAAGGTTGGTTGTCATTGATGTCAACCCTTGAAGAAAGCCCCATAGCACAAAGGTTGGGTAATGGACCCAAGATTGTTTGATGTAAAGATGAGTTGTTATTGTCTTGTCATGGTTGATAATAAGTAGAAATGGATGAAATCCAAAGTGGTCCCCTTATGGTGAAATCCCTCAAGGGAAGACGCTTTGCGGATTGAGTTATCCTAGAAGTATGGTTAGAGAACCCATGCTTATTTGTGGAATAATGATATGAATGATAGTGAATTTGTCAGTGAAACTATCCTATATGGATAGTGCTTTTCATGGCATTTCCGGTCGTATGTGGAATGTCACATAACTCCTGACGGTTAGAGAGTTATGGCCATGAGAAGTTGGAGAACCCAGGTTTGGGTAATGGACCCAAGTTTGTTTAATGGATAACGGTATGAGTTTTGATATATTTTTAGGTAATACTATTATATATGGATAGTACATGACATTCCATTTCTGGTGGTATGTGGAACGTCACATAACCCCTCATGGTTTGAGAGTTATGACCTTACGAAGTTGGAGGACTCTCATATGTCATCTAGAAGCCCCAAAAGGTCAAAGTAGTCAAAGTGGTTTAAGAGTTTTTAAAGGTAAATAATAAAGTGAAGTGATGAGTGCACTATAATTCAAAGTGAATACAAAATCAATT
>ML835495.1:17766-34820 GCA_009831015.1 Picea engelmannii | reverse complement strand
TAGACTTTTATGTTTGTAGGGTTCACCAACTAGTTCAGGATTAGGGCCTTGGATTAGGTTGGAGAGGAAACTCTTCAAGGCCATTTAAAATCAAACATTGGAGTCTGAGTTAGGGAGTGTCTAAGTCCAATGTCATGAAATTTATTCGAGACCCCCCTCTAACACAGGGGATAAACACGAGGTCGCGTACGGAAAGGTAGCAGAGATAACCCCTCCAAAGTTGGACCAATCGTAGTGGAGAACACATATAGAGGGCTTGTTTTGGGATTCCGTCATTTGCATTTGCCACGGGGCTTCGTGGGTCTCAAATCCGTTTGAGTTCCTTAGTTGTCTTCCAGACCATTTTCTCTCAATACCCTTGACAAGTTTTGGGCTCGATACCCTGCTCATTGTGGTCTACCTAACTTTCGACTGTACCTGCCTGGTGACTGTTAGTTGCCAATCTTTTTTAAGGACATACACAGGTGACTGCGGGGGTATACCGCGGTACCTAGGACAAACATTAGGCCATGCTTTGCAGAGTATACCTAGAGGGTTCTTCCATGTTCGAGTTTCACTTGCACCGGTAAGTTGCTCTAGTGTTGGTTGTTGTAACTGTTCTTCCAATTAATCTAGTGTTTGCCTGTCTTATCTTCTAGGGACTTTTATTAGTGTGTGTTACTTTTGAACGTTTAGACTACCTTAGAGTGTCTTTGATCTTCTCACACAGTGGAGGATCACGAGCTCCGCTGGTCATGAAGGCTTCTTGGCTTACCGCCGGTTACACTGGAGCCACCCCTACCACCATTAAGGTGAAAGCTAGACCAACAAGGGTCTTTTGAAGCGACTGGGTTACAAGCTATTGTGCCCAACCAACCCCCGAAGGAATCGACCATTTTGGACCTTGAAACAACCGCTCTTGGCCCAGTTGAAACCCCAACCACTGATTTCTTGGCACGTTTCATCATACCAATTCAATTTTATGAGTGCTAGACAGTGTTGCACACAGCAATGGAAACAAATGTTGTTACTCCTTTTGGGAATTCTTCGATTCCCACTACGGTTGTCACTACAGGAGAGCTTTCACCTCCTAACCCACCGTCGTCAGTCTGAGCCACCATGGTCTCAGCCACTTCTACATTGCATAGTGGTCTGATCCCGTCTTTGGCGGCGTCCACAACCCCTTTCACACCAAGTGCGACAGGCCCTCCATTCTCATATGGGATGCCTAGTTCAGGTACAAGTCCTATACTTTCCTACTCCACTTTACAGACTTTAGGTCTGGGGGCAGGGAGATATAGCACTCCTTTGCAAGGTCACATGGGGGGCACTCCTACTCCTTTTAACACTTTCCCTTATAGAGGAGGTCATATCCCTCCTTCGTCCCCTTCACTCGGCGGCTCACATCAGCCATCCGCCGGGCAACCTACACACAATAGTTTATTTGGAGCGGGGAGTCAAGGATCACCTTCGCATAGTATGCCGGTAGGTTTGACACCGTTTTCTTTGAACGGAACGTTTGGTAACAACACCTTCTCATCAGCCACTTTCTCGACTGGGGGCAACCCCATTTTTGGACAATCTACTCCTAGGCAGGGTACTATTCCTGCACAGGGGGCAAACCTAGCAGGACCTTGGAATTCAGGGCAGGGATCCGTTCCCTCATCCAGAATGCCGATTTGGGGTAATTCTTTCCGCAATCAATGGAACCCCAACCAAACTACTATGCCTATCTCCATGGGACCAACGTGGGGTAACCCTTCCCAAAGTCCTTTAAATATAATGCATGCCCAACAATCTATGTCCTATTTGGGAAATCAGCCAATGATGTCTCCACATATGCAAAATCCATACGCTGGCCAGGGCTATGGTTTCTACCAGAATCAGGGCCAGTAGCCAAACTTTTCCTGGAAACCTGGTTCCAGTCAAACTCCAGGCCCCTTTTTCCCAGGTTATCACCAACAACCCAAACTTCCCTTCCTGGCAACTTTACACTTGCCAGATTTGACAAGGTTGTTGAATGACCCTATTTGTCACGATCCACATTGGCCTCCTATGCCAATGAAGTTGCCTTCGGACATTCCAAAGTTCGAAGCCAAGCCTAACAAAGATCCAGGAGATCATGTGACTACTTTCCATCTTTGGTGCTCATCTAACTCATTGAAATATGACTCCGTACAGTTGCGATTGTTTCAACATACTCTCATTGGGAGTGCCATGAAATGGTGCATTGAGCTCGATCGCTCAAGATACTCTTCTTTTGGCGAACTGGTGATGTCTTTCCTGAACCATTTCTAGTTACCTATGAGATATGATGTTGGCACAGAGCTGCTCGCCAATTTCAAACAGACAACAACAGAACATATCTCTAATCACATCTGAGAATGGAGACACCGGAAGAGTTTAATCAAGGTACCAGTCCCACCAACATTCCTTCTTGAGTGGTTCCTTAAGTCTTTGGTCCCACATTTATCCAAAGATGTTGTGACATCATGAGTTTTCTCCGAAGAAGATGCCATCATGAGGGCTCAACACTTTGAGCTCATTTATTCTCAGTCCATTTTATTATACAACATCTTACCAGATGCGCCACATTCAATACTGGATAAAACTAGACAGAGAGCTGGACCCCATGCCGATGGTATTGTTTGTTCAACACAAACAAAGCCCGCTGAGCAATTAACGAAGCAGTTGCAACAGTTATCTATACAACACACAACGACCAACCAAACTATTGCTTTGGCTGCTCCCCCTACCAAAACGTCGGAGGTACACACAGTGCAGTCGACTAACCCAAAGGCCACCCAACAGCCTTAAGGGAAGAAAAAACAACGAAAAAAGGATAAGGGGGGATAAAAAACCCACCGATAATGCTGGCGGGGAAAGCACTGAAAAATGGAAGGCGACGTATCCATGCAACTTGTGCGTGGAAGACCACCTGACTCATCTATGTCCTCGACTTGCAGAGGCCCAAAAATTTGTCACGCAACAACAACGGGCGGTGTTGACTAATCCATTTCAACATGGGCAAAATATAACTCAAACCTATGCAAGCACAGAAGGGGGCAGCCAAGAAACCTGTCCACCTCTGAACAACCCCGCATCTGCGAATGTATATATGGTTAGGGGTGATGCTTTTATATCGACTAGAGTGCATGACTATAGTAAACTAAGCACTTCTGAGAAGGGTAAAGAAGCTTACCTCCCATCTCTTCCTCTACAGATTGAGAAGATGTTGGGAGAAACAATGACACACATCCCAAAAGGTGCATTTAAAAAATCTTCTCATAACCCAAACACAAGGGCCGCCCATAACTACTCTGTGGTGGAAGATTTATCACAAACCCCTTGTGCGATGTCTGCTTTGGAGGTCCTCCAAAGTTGCCCTTCTCAGAGGAAAGCCTTGTTAACTGCTTTAGGCTCTACTGAGACTTGTAATCTGGGTACCATCATGTTGGATACAACCGACTTAAAACCTCGTCTGCCTTACCACGTAGCATTTCAGATAGTAGTGGCTTATCCCATGAAAAATTTTACTCAAAATATATTCCGCACGATGGTTTATGAGGGCACCTCGAAATGCGTTATGTCATTGGCATGTTGGAAGGCCATTGGCCAGCCTGTTTTGTCTCCATCACCTACTCTCCTCACCGCTTTCGACGGTCGTTCGTTCCGACCACATGGAATCATTCCTTCTTTCCCCATGCAGTTAGGAGGGAAGACTGTGTGTGCCAAGTAGAGGTAGTCGATGCTCCCCTTGACTATAACCTCTTGTTAGGAAGGAGTTGGACTTATGATATGCAAGCTGTGGTTGCTACTATTTTTCAGGTCTTGTTGTTTCCACACGAGGTCCAGATAGTGACCATCGATCAATTGTCTTTCTCCAGACCTGACCCTGCTTTAGGGGCATCCATGGTCCTGATGATTGATAATCCTCAACCAGGTGTCGTTAATGTAGGAGTTGGTTTGTGCCCATCCTTGATGGGTACCTTTGATTACCCTCCCCCTCACGGCGACATCAAATTTATATCCAATCACCATAAGGTTGAGATTTTTCAAGTTTCGTCATTCCGCATGACTTACTTCGAGGATCCCTGGATATTTCCTTCCCCATCGGCCACGATGGATGAGACAGGGCACTCGGGCATGTCCATGCCCTTGTCTGTAGCTGAAGTAGCCTACTCTTTAGTCCAACAAGCTTCAATTAACACTGATCCGATTCCTGCACAAGAGTTAGATCCACTTCTAGAGCCTATTTGGGCTCAGGGTTCTCTCACTAACACCGATTCGTTAGACTTAGTCTCGCCTTCTGATGAAGCTGTAATCGAAGCAATGACTAGTCTAAACAAACCTTGGGAACATCTTCATCACAGATCATATTTTCTCCCAGATTTAAGCCGAATCGAAGCAGGAGAATTTACCGTAACCATGACGGGAGATTAGCCATGCTCTATTAATCTCTTAGCTACACACGAAATTTATGCTGAGGGCAATATGGAAACTATCACTGAAACTATACCAATCAATATCTCTTGAAACCCTGGTGTCGTGGAGAAATTTTTCGTCAGAGCGGATTGCTCCCCCGAAGAGATTCAAATCTACATAGATCTTTTCAAAGAATTCCGTGATGTTTTTGCCTGGTCTTATGAGGAAATGCCAGGTATCGATCCAAAAATAGTTGAACATGAGATCACAACGTATCTTGATGCCAAGATTGTTCGGCAGAAGCTTTGTCCAGTTAATCCTAAGAAAGCAACAACCATATCCATTTGACCCAATGGGTGTCAAATCCTGTGCCGGTCAATAAAAAACAAGGCACGATTCGTGTATGTACCAACCTCCGTGATTTGAACAAGGCATGTCCCAAAGATAATTTCCCAACACCATTCATCGACCAGATCATTGATGAATGTGCTGGTTGCGAGGCCTTTTCTTTCATGGATGGTTTTTTGAGATATAATCAAATCCAAATCAAACCCAAAGACCAACACAAAATGACATTCATTTGTCCTTGGGGTACATTCGCATATTGTAAGATGCCTTTTGGTCTTAAAAATGCTGGAGCCACCTTCCAGTGGGCCATGTCTTTTTCTTTTCATGATCTCAAGCATATAGTCTAGGCCTATCTAGATGAATTAGCATCGCGATCTTGCAAGAGAACAAATCATCCCACACACCTTAGACTTATCTTCGAACGCTGTCGCTACTTTCAGATTCGCTTGAATCCAAACAAGTGCAGCTTTTGCGTAACATCAGGATGTTTGTTAGGTTTCATCGTATCAACAATAGGGATCATGGTCGATCCTCTCAAGGTGGAGGCAATAATCCAGTTTCCCCCCCCCCACGCACAATCCTTCAACTTCAGAGTCTACAAGGCAAGATGAACTTTTTACGACGCTTCATCGCCAACTATGCTGAAATCACCAAGGGCTTTATGCGCTTACTGAAGAAAGAGGTTCCTTTTTATTGGGACGATGTCACTCAATGCTCTTTCGAATCATTAAAACATGCCCTCACAACTACCCCTCTGCTCCGACCACCTAACTATAACAAATATTTTTTATTATATCTGGCTACAACAGAGTCAACCATTGGCATGGTTTTAGTTCAAGAAGATGACTTGTTCTTAGAATACGTGATCTATTACCTAAGCCGAGGCCTCGTAGGACCAGAACTCAATTATTCTCATATCAAAAAACTTGCATTGGTAGTAGTTCATGCTGTTCAACGGTTCCGTCATTATGTTATGTTTCGCAAGACCACCGTCATTGTTGTCATGAATCCATTCCAGTACATGTTGACATGATGGGTAATAGGTGGAAAAATCAGTAGATGGATAGTCATCCTCCAGGAGTTTGACTTAGACTTCATTTCAGGAAAGTCCAAAAAGTCACTGGTCTTCGCAGAGCTTATTTTGGAACTTCCGGTTGAGTCAGGTGACATTGTGCCTGAAGAATCGCCTATCCGGGGAGATATATTTTTGATCACATCTTCAGATCCCTGGTACAGAGATATACTTATCTATCTTCAGACTTTGAAGTGCCCCACTTCTGCTTCTCGTGATGAGCGTCGACGTATACGCCCTCAGGCTAAGAATTATCTCATACTCGATGATACGTTGTATCAGAGAGGTGTAGACTACATCTTACGCCGATGTCTCACTCATGAGGAGGTAGTTATCATGCTTAACAATTGCCATACCAGAGCTTGTGGCGGTCATTTGTCTGGGTTGGCGAAAACCCAAAAGATTCTACGAGCAGGTTACTTCTAGCTGACACTTATCAAAGATTGTATAGAATCGGTCAAAAAGTGTCATCTGTGCCAAATCTTCTCTCAGAAGATGAGGGCACATCCCACTCCCATGTTTCATGTCATCATAGTTGGTCCCTTCACCAAGTGGGGGATTGATTACACTACTTGAAACCCCCCTTCAGCAAGGGGGCATCGCTATATCATCGTAGATGTCGACTACTTCACAAAGTGGGTGGAAGCTATGCCAATGTTTAAAGATGATGGAGAGACTACAACTCTCTTTTTATTCAACCAGATCATAGCAAGGTTCAGCATCCCGAGAGAGATTGTCACTGACCATGGAAGTCACTTTCAGAATCAGATGATGACCGAATTAACATCAAAGCTTGGGTTATGGAAAGAACATTCATCACCCTACTACCCCCAGGCTAATGGGCAAGTGGAAGCTATAAACAAAACTCTTAAGACTATTCTACAACGAACTATCAACTCAGCCAAGTCAAATTGGCATTTGATGTTATACTCGGCATTATGGGCTTACCAAACATCTGTTAAGACTGCAACCGGTTTCTCACCTTTTCAACTCGTTTACGGGTTGGAGGCAATCTTTCCCATCGAATGTCAGATCTTGTCTCTAAACTTGGCAGTACAATTATTGCCAGACAATTCTCCACTCGAAGAACGGTTAGTATACCTTGAGCAACTCAATGAGCAATGTCGTGATGCGGCCCTGGCCAACGAGGCTCACAAACATAAGGCCAAGTGTCAATATGATAAGTCCGTTTGTCCTTGGATTTTCTCTGAAGGTGACCTTGTCCTGGTCTATGACCAATATAAGGACCCCCTGGGGGCAGGAAAATTCAGACCCATGTGGTTCGGACCTTTCATCATAAAAGAGGTATTAAAAAAAGGCGCCTATCATCGGGTTGACTTCGAAGGGAATGCTTTGGTGGAGCATAGAAATGGGCTCTACCTCAAGAAGTATTACTCATAGGCAGGTCACTGTGGGTAAATTTTTGTAACATATGTATAATCTTTGTACAATTACTTTTTAGTTTCTTTTAAATGTTATGGACGTGTCATTGATGTTATCTTTCGTCAATATGGCAGATGTCAAGTGATTCTAAGGTGTTCGTTGGGTATGCAGACGGTGCTAGTCGGCACACTTGGAGGCTTGCCTCCGCAACTTGGGTAATATTTACACCTCAGGGCCAGTTGTTATCCTTTGGAGGTATATGCTTAGGTGACACCACAAATAATGTCGCGGAGTACAGTGCAATTATTGAGTTGCTTCGTGATGCTTTGTCATTGGGTATCTCTCATGTCTGGGTCTATCTTGACGCTCAACTGGTTGTGTCTCAGTTAAACAGAGTATACCAGGTTCATGATCCAACTTTACACTGAAGATTCCTTAGGGTACGTCTCTTAGAATGAAACTTTGATTATATTACATATTTTCATGTTCCTAGGAGATTAAACCAAATTACAGATAGTCTAGCTAATCAAATTTTAGATTGGCATCTTGCACACATATGAAAGGACATTGACATAAGCATGTAAATACATTTTTGCACACATGATCCATAAGACACAAAAGACCAAAAAACCATATATAATATCATAAAGTAACTAGAGTACATAGATGGATGCAAGCGCCTCAAAAATAGGAACAATAACGAGTAACATGGCTTATGCCCTCAAAAAATATATACTGGAACGTAAAATGTCTAAATAGGTTCAGGGCCTATGAGCCCCGTTATACTGGTCCACAACATGGACTAAATGCCTAAAGAATCAGACCCACGTCCGAGGTGCCCCCACTACGGCTGCATGGATGGCGGCAGGTCCTCAATCTCTGCCATTGGGACTGTGCGAGTGAGTGCAGTAAAGTTCCGCTCAACTAGTCTAAGTACCCTCTCAGCCTCCCCGGCTGGGAGGTCTCCTGCTACTGTTGGTCCCCCGACAGTGGCGGCTGCGGCCCCTAGTCGAGGACGACGCCTATTCCTTGCATAATCGGCAGGCCACACTCGTCCCACATCTGCATGCAAAAAAAGTATATCCGTCAAATACTCTGGCATACAACAAAAAAAAATTGATGATATATAACAAAAACAACAAAAAAATTACATATACAAAAAAAAAACTACAAAGGTGGAGACTTACCCATCTCCCCTCGCTCCTCACCAGGAGGCACGGGTATCTCAGGATCTCTCGAAAAGTCTATCCCTGCATATGGGTAATCCTAGATCATAGGGATCTGTCGTGACAACCATGCAAAAAAGTCATCATCGAAGGACTCATTGGTCCTTCCACCACCCTGTTGTGGCAGTAATACTACCCATCTACATACAGTAGGAAAAGGGGCCTGATGTCCTCGTACCACTACCTGAGGACTAAAACTCAGAACTCTCTCGAAAAAGAACGAACACAAAATAGTCCTGAACCCGAAGTTCCTCTGTGTCCGCTGACGACAATCTGTCAATTGCCTCTTCATACACTCCAGTATTGTGGTACTCCAGTCGAAAATTTGTGCATTGAAGCATTGGAAAACACAGTTGATCTATGCGCGGGACGCCTGATGTAAGGCCGCTGAACCGGTAATCCACCCAATGAGCAATAATATCGCTTGCAGTGATAGGTTAGTAATCTTACTTATAGGCACTTGGGAGCTCAAACGGTTTGTCCTAGCCTCACAGTGTAGGGCTATCAGTTCTGCTGTGTTATGCAGCCCCGACGGAAACGTCCTGAAGTTGACTAGTTCCCCTCTCCTTGAGAGGCCAGTCAAAAAGTAGATATCCTCAGTGATGGGCACCAGTGATTTCCCCTCTAGCATAAAAGCCTCTGCATCAGGGTGCCAATAGTAAACCAAGGCATTCAGTAACCTCAGTTGCGCCCGCATAAAAGGACATAGGAAGAACTTTAGCAAACCACATTGCATTAATGCGGCCACGGCGTTCGGATCTCCCGCAACCAACTCACCAACTTCTCCGTGCTCCCTTTCCCTCCATTAGACATACATCCTACCAAAACAACAAGGTTCAGGAGGGTGAGTGAGTGTTTATTTTTATTTTTATTTTTATTTTATATAAAGGGAGGTCCATGCATGCTGTCTAGGTGACAATCGCGTGTACACGCGGGCAGTTTTTACTCTGCCTGAGTGTACACACGGCCTGTCTAGAGACAACCCGCATGGACCTAGGGCTGACCTTTTAAAGGTCGATGCCCACCCAAAAAATGAAATGAAAAGAAAAAATCAAGAATTGAATAGCTAGATAGGGGAGTTTGTACTTACTTGGTCCAGACGGAAGTTCGTTTCATCCACTGTAGCTCCCAGAATCACCGTTTTTATCAAAGGGGGTCTTTTGGCTCCAGAGTCAATTTCCAAATCAGCAATAGTGATAATGAGCTGCAGCTTCTATATATAGACTTTTTGGCCTCTTTTTGTCACTTTTATGGCCTCCCTTATCATTTTATTTATACCAAAAACCATTTAGAGTGATTTAGGAGTTATATGGGAGGGATTTGATCGGGTATTGGGACATTTTTTTTGAGTTTTGAGGAAATTTTGACGGTCCAAGAATTTTTTTCCAAGAATCAAATTGAGCATATAGGTTAGGTTACTACCTCGACTTTTGTATCCCGTTGTATTTTTCCTCTACCATAGGATCGATCCCATCAGGTTGTGACATGAAACCATCATATCTGCTTTAGAAGTGTCACAACTTAGCGATAGAGCTTACCAGAACATGGATGCCCTAGGTAGATCCTGGTTGCATTATAGTGTCCATGCCATTTCTAAAACACTGTAGGCTCGGGAGTTCTTGCAGTTTTTCCTGAATACGAGTTTGAGCCTCATTTGCATGATCTTCTTCGCTCTTGACCTCACCCTCAGGACTCCCAAAAAATAATGGGTCTCCTTTTAAGCCCTTTTCAGACCCTTTAAACATGAAAATATTGCCGAGTGATCTTGTGGCTTGTCACGCTCATTAAACTGAAATTTGAAGTCACGTCTGTTCGTCGGTAGTTTACCCCTTTTTCGGTCTGGACAGTCAACTATACGAACAAAGGTATACTCTATGGAACTTTCTTTCTTTAGAAGAGTACTCTCAGGTATAATTTTATCCCTTTTTCGGGCCTGAGGGACTAAACTTATGAAAAATGAACCCCCTGGAGTCCATAGTTAAGCTCTTTTCAGACTCCCTAAAATTGAAAAGATCATYGAGTGACCGTATTCTTTCACACTTGTTAAATTGGTCCARAAGAATATTCCTGACGGAGTCCATAGTTAAKCTTTTTTCAGACTCCTTAAAAATGAAAAAATGKCCGAGTGATCTTGTCTTTATCACACTCGTTAAAATGGTTTTGAATAGACGTCTTGTYGGTGCTAGTTTACCCCTTTTTCGAACTGACTAGACTACCTTCGAAAAAGGTACCCCAATGGAGTCTCCTTTTATGTTTTTTCAGACTCTCTAAACATGAAAAACTACCGAGCTTACCTTCTCTGGGCTCRTTAAACTCACATCGAAGGACGTTACCATTGTGTGTTTTGTTAAYCGCRTTTGCATACCTTCTATGTYAGCMTAATAAGAGTTTGYTTTTGCGTTTTAACACCCTTGGCCCCCGGAGGATTTTTCCCGAGTATCATTATTTTGAACATCAGTCTTGCCCTTGTGCCTTGAACTTGTATGTTTGCAACACTCATTCCTCCTTTGTAATGTAATATTCCTTTATTCTTTTTCCAAAACTATTGAAAAGGACAAAAAAATCAAATATACCCCAAAAAGAGGAATGGAAAAGTATTTTCTTTATTGGCAGCATAATGAGTCGCCCTTGGATAAAGCACATCTGTCCGTTTGTTCATCAAACACTGGGATTTAATATGACCTTAGGAAGATGTTCTCGCTACATAGAGCTGTGTCCTCCTCCGTTTGGTTATTCTTCCAAACATATGGAGAGTTTGCATTGCCTCCTGCCTCGTAAACTTATGTTAATGCCATGCTGCCTGAGTTTCATCATTTGTCGTGCTATTGTCCAAGGGACGTTTGTCACCAAGCCTGAGTCGACCCCTCTGCATTTTTGTCTCTTTCCCTCATGCCCAACCATCCTGAATGTCCAATCAAGTCCTTGTTCGAAATCAATGAAGCCTTCAGTCTAATCATCAAGTCCATGACCGACGAGCCATCGAAGACCTCTGGGTAGTGCAGTCGTACATTCATATTACACTCCTACCTAAGTTTGGAAGATTTTGAAGTTGTTGCTCGAGCTCTGAATACCTCATCTCCAGCCATCAGGCCAAATCATCTTCTGGAAGATTGGTACTCTATATGTATATCTTTCTGATTTCGAGATGTAGCTCTGCTGTGTATTGTTCATGGCTACTCTTTATATAGTTATATGACATGGATCTACAGTATATTTGGTTGGTAGCCATGATTCTATTTTATCCCGAGCATGGGTATGCCCGCCTCGGTGAGACATTTGTTATTTTGCAGACGGTGCCTCCTGGTTCCTGATCCTTGGGCTCAATCGTTTGACACATCAGTAAAAATCGGTAATGTATCTCGACCATCAGATGCTCTTCTGACCTCACACATTAGGGGTCATCTGTTATAACCCTAAATTGCACCATACATGCTTACCTAGCATCGGGCCATCTCATATCCCTTCTTTACCAAAGCACTGTTAAACAACTCTTTGAAAATCCTCTTTTATAAAGGCCCACGCGCCCTACTCCATTACTGCACGCGTGTACATGCTGGCTGACCCAAAACAACCCGTGTGGACCGACAAAAGCACGAAAAAATGAAAGTTGCCGACAGAACACAAAAGCTATGGGTGAGTTAACTAAAACTTCCGGCCATGCATAGCCGAGGGTTCATCCAAATACCTAGCTCCTTCTAGCCTATAAAAGAAGGGGTAGGGGTCCCATTTGGAGAGGAGAAAAAATATAGCAAAAAAACTCTGCCCATTTGCATATTCCCATTGTCCCAACCCTTTAGCCTTTCCTTGTGCCAAAGGAGATACAAAGAAAAGAAGTTGGAGGATAGTTGAAGAGGAGCCCAAGATCAGGTTCGCGGAGTGGTGGCCGGTCTCAACTTTTGTAAGTTGACTCATTCAAAGTAATAAAGAAAATGCTTTTCCCGTCCCAATTCATGAACTTTTTATAGTTTGATTAGTATATGTTTGGATTTGTAACCCGTTAGTATATAAGTAGGATGCATGCGTAGTTGTTGATTATCTTGTATGCAGGTCTACTTTGGAAGGAGTATTGCGAACAAGTAATCAAGTACAATGGAGGATCGACATCAAATGTCGGGAACGAGGTAGGTTGATCTTTCCATGCATTTACTAAGAAAAGGGGATTTAAATCTAGGGATGAAGGTAGAAAGTAGTTTTTCTTCGGTCAAATCTGCATGCAAAGTCTAAACCCTATTTGCTAGTCCGTAGGGAGATTTCCCTCACAACACCCCCCATAAGTTTTTGAACTTATTATGGGTCCCTCCATATGAATTTTGTTAATATCACCTTGATTTGTTTTCGGTTCTCTATTTCTAGAGATTTTTATGTCTTGTTTGTCCTTTTGACGTTCTCATTATCTTCTTCGATATATTTCCATTGATATGAGTTATTTGGTTTGGTTTTGTTTTCTTATATAGTCATGTAAATATTTTATTATTTAGGTGATTGGTTTGGCTTTCATTGGACATTATTAAATCACAACAACTTGGTTAATTATTGAAAATAGTTTTAATATGAATTCCTCACATTCTCTTTGTTCTAAAACAAGATTATGAGG
Source organism: Picea engelmannii (assembly GCA_009831015.1). Classification (NCBI taxonomy): domain Eukaryota; kingdom Viridiplantae; phylum Streptophyta; class Pinopsida; order Pinales; family Pinaceae; genus Picea; species Picea engelmannii. Next base: position 21,793 of record ML835495.1, on the reverse strand, counting down.
AATTTTTTTATCATTCAATAATTAACATGTAATTCTAAAATGTGGTTTAATTGGTTGATTTAAATTTGCCAACGATTGAGTGATTATTAATTATTTTATAGTTAATTTCCTCATATTTGCATAATATCCTCAATTTCAAAACATAATGTCCAGTTAAGTTATGTAGTTTTGCTTTCTTTAGAGTGTGTGATATCATTTAGATTTGATTTTATTTGGAGATATTATAGTTTATCTTTTAATAGAATTTTGTTATGAATTTGATTTATTTTTGTTATTGATGTCTATTACATATCTGCAGTTCAACTATAGTCACCAAAATTTGCTCAATTGGAAAATCCATTTCTGTTTCAAGAGGTGAATTTCCATCCTGCATTGCGAGCAAATAGGTGAGGAATTTTCTCAAACGACCGAAAAACCACTTCCCAAATTTGGTGATTTACCTTCAGTGCAAGTTGTTTCCTTAGAAAATGAACAGATTGACAAAAATCTTATCGGATTCAAATGAGAGTTTTTAGAATTTCTGCATTTTCAATTTTTAGGAGGTGAACTTCCAGATTCAATTCCAAACAAATGGTGAATAATTTGAGGAATTAGTTGAAAACCCACTTCCAAAATGGATCGATTTACTTAAACTCCAATGTATTTTCTCATAAAGAGAAGGTATTGGTAGAAATCATGTCCTAAGTGAGTCATACTAGATTTCAGTTCAATTTCAGAAGGCTAACTTCAAACTTAGATTCTGAGCAAACAAATAGGAATCTAACAAAATGGTTGAAAACCCACTTCAGAAATAGGGTCAGTTACCTTGTGTTAAGAGGATTTGTTCAAAATCCAAATAGGTTGAGAGATACAATGTGTTCTTTATGTAGGTTCTGTCCAGATTTAGTTTTCTGCAAATTCTATAGTTGATTTTATTACAAATTTTGTAGCTAATTGATAGGAAGTTTTGGTTAACTCAAGGAGGATTCGACATGAAGGAAAATGAATGTATAAAACTTTGTTTATTCATGTGTATGTGGGATTCCTCTTTTTTGCAATTTAAAGGCTCTAAGCACTGATGTAAAGGGTTTTTAGTTGTAGGTGAAGATGACTACTCATAGTTGAGTTATTTGGGGGTTTTCTTTTCAAGATTCAATCTTTGTATTTGAGACAGGGTTTGCACTATTGAAACTCTTTTCTTCAACAACAAAGATCATGATTTTGAAAGGATTTTTGGAGATCTGTTTGTAAAATAGAGCAACAAAATCAAGTTTATTATTTGTATTCAAATACTTTTATTTGTTAATGCAAAATTTACTCTTTTAATGGTTGTGCCAATTATTTCATATTTTTGCACTTTTGTTTGATATGGGAATGATTGTCTATTAGATCATCTATATGATCTAATGATATTATAGATATGTTATTTATTTCTAATCTGCTCTTGTGCTTCAATCCAATGTCCATTGGCATATTTACAGGAAGAGTGTGCTTATCATTGATGGAAAGAACAACAACGACGATGGCATATTGGCAACAATGATGGCAAACATGAAAACAACAATGATAGCATTGGGAATTGTTGTCTACAAGCTCAAGAGGACGAGCACAGGATTGCTAGGAGTGCAGTAGAAATGATCTGGATTTTATGAGTAGAATGAAATGAATACAAATTATTAACAGGTGCTTAACACAAAATAATAGAGATACAGTAAAACTGGTTTTCTATTCAATAACGAAATAAGCTGAAACTGTAAAATGCAGCGGAAACAAGCTTGTTGGAATGGTCGCGGCTTATCTCTGAGAAGAGATGTGACGGTTTCGTGCATTCGCAAGAAGAAGATTACAATGAGGCTTTGAAGGCATTTTTACAATAAACAAGAATGCCAAAAACCCTAGACATCCAAAAACCTAACCCTAGGAGATGAAGCGCCAAAAGTCATGTGGGCCATGTTTGGGTAAGTTAGTACATCAACTTCCCAAGGTTGTAACGTTTGCATACAATCTCCGTTTTAGGCGTGTGATATCCCGTTGGAAATGTATCATCGAGGAGATTCATTTTGGGGGCTCAATCATGCATTTGACTATCATTTAGGAGATCGATCCCGAAAAACCTTCATTTAGGCCCTCAAAATGGCCCCAGAAGTTAAAACTGCTAAAAATAGTAAATTGCCAATATTGTCAAAAAACTGTTTTGAGCTAGTTGGAAAAGGTGGGTGGCCACCGATATCCATCTAGATCAATCCTCCCTCCGTAGGAAGCAATGGTTTCCATTGCGTTGAGGTCCCCCATTAGATGAGGAAATTTCTGCTGAATTTGACCCCGGGTGAGCCACTTGCCTTGGTGCAGGAGTTGCCCTGCTTTGACGACTCAATAAAGTTGGATCCTTTGTTGTCGAGTGCCCTTGATTTGTGTGTCTACAATATGATCATTGGATGTCTGTTGTATGCAGTCAGGGTTGAGCTCTGTTGGTGTCAACTATTCTGCTACTTCTGAGGTGTCCAATAATGGTGGGAAATAAGGGCGAAGAAGATCGATGTTGAACACTGTGTGCAGGCCAAGGAAAGGAGGAATGCTGAGCTCAAAAGCATTATCCCTCATGGACTTGGTGATAGTGTATGGCCCATAAGGGACTGGGTGAAGCTTCCTATGGGGTTCTGTAAGGCGTTCTTTCTGCAAGTGCAACCAAACTTTTTCGCCCACCTAGAACTTATGTGGCACCCGATGTTGATCATGGCGTTGTTTGTACTTGTCACTGGAATTCTGTAGGATATCCTGAACCTGTTGGTGGATGTGATGGATCCATTCAATGAACTGGGTGGCTTTGTTAGCTTCAGTTGGAGCAGGAGATGAGTCGGTCGAGGTGACTGCAAGGGGAAGTGCAACATCTATGAGACCCAATGGTTGGAATCCCAACCCCACCTGAAAGGGGTTGTGGTTGGTTGAGATATGTAGGGCTTGATTGTAGCTATGATGGACATAGGGAAGGCTCTCATCCCTTGTGCGAGGGTGCTTTGAATTATACATGTAAAGGATATGCACAGTCGTTCGATTTACAACCTCGGTTTGGCCATCTGTCTGGGGGTGGAAGGCCGTGGATTTAGTGAGCTTGATGTCCAGCAGTGACCAGAGGCTCGACTAGAATGTGATGAGAAATCTACTATCCCAATTTGAGACAATGGTTTGTGGGATTCCAAAATGTACCCAGACTCGTTCAAAGAAGAGCTTGGCAGTGGACTCTGCTGTGATGCTCTTCTTGCAGGCAACCAAAATTGCCATCTTAGAAAAGTGATCAACAACCACAAAAACACAGTCATTTCCCAGCTTGGTGGATGGGAGGCTCGACATGTAATCCATTGAGATGGATTCCCATGGCCTGTCAGGAGTAGGAAGAGGGGTGTACAAACCCTGTTTCTTAGTGGTTGGTTATGCAATAACATAGGCAGTGCAGGACCTGATATACTTGTTGACCTCTTGTTGAACTTTTGTCCAGTAGAAATGTCTTTGTAGCATCGCCACTGTATTTTCAACACTGAAGTGTCCTGCCACCCGACTGTAGTGGGATTCCTAGATCAAATTCACTCGCTCACTTGATGGAACACAGATATGGCCCAAACGACACAACAACACATCCTGAAGATGGAAATTATTGACAACTACGTTTGCACCCAACATTTGGTAGGTGGTGGCAAAGTCAAGGTCTGTCTCATAGAGTTGGGGCCATCTAGATGTCTCACGGCTGCAAGAGTCTAGCACCATGGTGAGTGCCGCGACTAGAGGTCTGTTGAGGCAATCAATGACACAATTGGTGCTTCCTGTTTTATACTTGATGTTGAGGTGGAATTGCTGCAAGTATGTGGACCACTTTTGATGGTGGTCATTCTGTAATTTTCTTTGTGTTTGCATGAACTGCAGTGGCTTATGATCCGTGTGGATGACTGTTTCCTTCCCAAGAATGTAATGTATCCACTGGTGGTAGGATTGCACAATGGAGTACATTTCTTTGTCATAAGTAGGGTACTTATGGACAGTATCTGACAGTGTCTCA
>ML835495.1:0-17666 GCA_009831015.1 Picea engelmannii | reverse complement strand
TTTGGTTTGGTTTTGTTTTCTTATATAGTCATGTAAATATTTTATTATTTAGGTGATTGGTTTGGCTTTCATTGGACATTATTAAATCACAACAACTTGGTTAATTATTGAAAATAGTTTTAATATGAATTCCTCACATTCTCTTTGTTCTAAAACAAGATTATGAGGAATTTTTTTATCATTCAATAATTAACATGTAATTCTAAAATGTGGTTTAATTGGTTGATTTAAATTTGCCAACGATTGAGTGATTATTAATTATTTTATAGTTAATTTCCTCATATTTGCATAATATCCTCAATTTCAAAACATAATGTCCAGTTAAGTTATGTAGTTTTGCTTTCTTTAGAGTGTGTGATATCATTTAGATTTGATTTTATTTGGAGATATTATAGTTTATCTTTTAATAGAATTTTGTTATGAATTTGATTTATTTTTGTTATTGATGTCTATTACATATCTGCAGTTCAACTATAGTCACCAAAATTTGCTCAATTGGAAAATCCATTTCTGTTTCAAGAGGTGAATTTCCATCCTGCATTGCGAGCAAATAGGTGAGGAATTTTCTCAAACGACCGAAAAACCACTTCCCAAATTTGGTGATTTACCTTCAGTGCAAGTTGTTTCCTTAGAAAATGAACAGATTGACAAAAATCTTATCGGATTCAAATGAGAGTTTTTAGAATTTCTGCATTTTCAATTTTTAGGAGGTGAACTTCCAGATTCAATTCCAAACAAATGGTGAATAATTTGAGGAATTAGTTGAAAACCCACTTCCAAAATGGATCGATTTACTTAAACTCCAATGTATTTTCTCATAAAGAGAAGGTATTGGTAGAAATCATGTCCTAAGTGAGTCATACTAGATTTCAGTTCAATTTCAGAAGGCTAACTTCAAACTTAGATTCTGAGCAAACAAATAGGAATCTAACAAAATGGTTGAAAACCCACTTCAGAAATAGGGTCAGTTACCTTGTGTTAAGAGGATTTGTTCAAAATCCAAATAGGTTGAGAGATACAATGTGTTCTTTATGTAGGTTCTGTCCAGATTTAGTTTTCTGCAAATTCTATAGTTGATTTTATTACAAATTTTGTAGCTAATTGATAGGAAGTTTTGGTTAACTCAAGGAGGATTCGACATGAAGGAAAATGAATGTATAAAACTTTGTTTATTCATGTGTATGTGGGATTCCTCTTTTTTGCAATTTAAAGGCTCTAAGCACTGATGTAAAGGGTTTTTAGTTGTAGGTGAAGATGACTACTCATAGTTGAGTTATTTGGGGGTTTTCTTTTCAAGATTCAATCTTTGTATTTGAGACAGGGTTTGCACTATTGAAACTCTTTTCTTCAACAACAAAGATCATGATTTTGAAAGGATTTTTGGAGATCTGTTTGTAAAATAGAGCAACAAAATCAAGTTTATTATTTGTATTCAAATACTTTTATTTGTTAATGCAAAATTTACTCTTTTAATGGTTGTGCCAATTATTTCATATTTTTGCACTTTTGTTTGATATGGGAATGATTGTCTATTAGATCATCTATATGATCTAATGATATTATAGATATGTTATTTATTTCTAATCTGCTCTTGTGCTTCAATCCAATGTCCATTGGCATATTTACAGGAAGAGTGTGCTTATCATTGATGGAAAGAACAACAACGACGATGGCATATTGGCAACAATGATGGCAAACATGAAAACAACAATGATAGCATTGGGAATTGTTGTCTACAAGCTCAAGAGGACGAGCACAGGATTGCTAGGAGTGCAGTAGAAATGATCTGGATTTTATGAGTAGAATGAAATGAATACAAATTATTAACAGGTGCTTAACACAAAATAATAGAGATACAGTAAAACTGGTTTTCTATTCAATAACGAAATAAGCTGAAACTGTAAAATGCAGCGGAAACAAGCTTGTTGGAATGGTCGCGGCTTATCTCTGAGAAGAGATGTGACGGTTTCGTGCATTCGCAAGAAGAAGATTACAATGAGGCTTTGAAGGCATTTTTACAATAAACAAGAATGCCAAAAACCCTAGACATCCAAAAACCTAACCCTAGGAGATGAAGCGCCAAAAGTCATGTGGGCCATGTTTGGGTAAGTTAGTACATCAACTTCCCAAGGTTGTAACGTTTGCATACAATCTCCGTTTTAGGCGTGTGATATCCCGTTGGAAATGTATCATCGAGGAGATTCATTTTGGGGGCTCAATCATGCATTTGACTATCATTTAGGAGATCGATCCCGAAAAACCTTCATTTAGGCCCTCAAAATGGCCCCAGAAGTTAAAACTGCTAAAAATAGTAAATTGCCAATATTGTCAAAAAACTGTTTTGAGCTAGTTGGAAAAGGTGGGTGGCCACCGATATCCATCTAGATCAATCCTCCCTCCGTAGGAAGCAATGGTTTCCATTGCGTTGAGGTCCCCCATTAGATGAGGAAATTTCTGCTGAATTTGACCCCGGGTGAGCCACTTGCCTTGGTGCAGGAGTTGCCCTGCTTTGACGACTCAATAAAGTTGGATCCTTTGTTGTCGAGTGCCCTTGATTTGTGTGTCTACAATATGATCATTGGATGTCTGTTGTATGCAGTCAGGGTTGAGCTCTGTTGGTGTCAACTATTCTGCTACTTCTGAGGTGTCCAATAATGGTGGGAAATAAGGGCGAAGAAGATCGATGTTGAACACTGTGTGCAGGCCAAGGAAAGGAGGAATGCTGAGCTCAAAAGCATTATCCCTCATGGACTTGGTGATAGTGTATGGCCCATAAGGGACTGGGTGAAGCTTCCTATGGGGTTCTGTAAGGCGTTCTTTCTGCAAGTGCAACCAAACTTTTTCGCCCACCTAGAACTTATGTGGCACCCGATGTTGATCATGGCGTTGTTTGTACTTGTCACTGGAATTCTGTAGGATATCCTGAACCTGTTGGTGGATGTGATGGATCCATTCAATGAACTGGGTGGCTTTGTTAGCTTCAGTTGGAGCAGGAGATGAGTCGGTCGAGGTGACTGCAAGGGGAAGTGCAACATCTATGAGACCCAATGGTTGGAATCCCAACCCCACCTGAAAGGGGTTGTGGTTGGTTGAGATATGTAGGGCTTGATTGTAGCTATGATGGACATAGGGAAGGCTCTCATCCCTTGTGCGAGGGTGCTTTGAATTATACATGTAAAGGATATGCACAGTCGTTCGATTTACAACCTCGGTTTGGCCATCTGTCTGGGGGTGGAAGGCCGTGGATTTAGTGAGCTTGATGTCCAGCAGTGACCAGAGGCTCGACTAGAATGTGATGAGAAATCTACTATCCCAATTTGAGACAATGGTTTGTGGGATTCCAAAATGTACCCAGACTCGTTCAAAGAAGAGCTTGGCAGTGGACTCTGCTGTGATGCTCTTCTTGCAGGCAACCAAAATTGCCATCTTAGAAAAGTGATCAACAACCACAAAAACACAGTCATTTCCCAGCTTGGTGGATGGGAGGCTCGACATGTAATCCATTGAGATGGATTCCCATGGCCTGTCAGGAGTAGGAAGAGGGGTGTACAAACCCTGTTTCTTAGTGGTTGGTTATGCAATAACATAGGCAGTGCAGGACCTGATATACTTGTTGACCTCTTGTTGAACTTTTGTCCAGTAGAAATGTCTTTGTAGCATCGCCACTGTATTTTCAACACTGAAGTGTCCTGCCACCCGACTGTAGTGGGATTCCTAGATCAAATTCACTCGCTCACTTGATGGAACACAGATATGGCCCAAACGACACAACAACACATCCTGAAGATGGAAATTATTGACAACTACGTTTGCACCCAACATTTGGTAGGTGGTGGCAAAGTCAAGGTCTGTCTCATAGAGTTGGGGCCATCTAGATGTCTCACGGCTGCAAGAGTCTAGCACCATGGTGAGTGCCGCGACTAGAGGTCTGTTGAGGCAATCAATGACACAATTGGTGCTTCCTGTTTTATACTTGATGTTGAGGTGGAATTGCTGCAAGTATGTGGACCACTTTTGATGGTGGTCATTCTGTAATTTTCTTTGTGTTTGCATGAACTGCAGTGGCTTATGATCCGTGTGGATGACTGTTTCCTTCCCAAGAATGTAATGTATCCACTGGTGGTAGGATTGCACAATGGAGTACATTTCTTTGTCATAAGTAGGGTACTTATGGACAGTATCTGACAGTGTCTCACTATGATAGGCCACAGGGTTGCCGTGCTAAGTGAGAACGACGCCCACGGCATAGTCTGAAGCATATGTCTCGATCTCAAAGGGATGTTGCAGGTTTGGAAGTGAAAGTATTGTGGATAAGCACAAGCACTGCTTCAAATCATCGAACTCTTATTGTTGGGACTGACCCCACACAAATTTTTCCTTACCACCACCCCTATTTATTTGGCTGAGGGCCCATGCAATATGGGAGAATCCCAACACGAACTTGTGATAGAAATTGGCAAGGCCCAAGAAGCTCCGAAGCTCAGTGAGTTTTGTTGGGGTTGGCCAGTCATGGATGACTTGGATCTTGGATGGATCCACATGTAAACCATGCTGATCAATGATGTAGCCTAGGTAATGGACCCTATCCATGCCGAAGGAGATTTTTTCCAAGTTGGCGTATAACTTGTGTTGTCATAGGGTGTGCAAAACCTGATGAATATGTTGTAAGTGTTCAACCCAAGTCTTGCTGTAAATTAGAATGTAATCCAGATACACCACTACAAAAGTATTGGTGAATGGTCGTAGGATATCGTCCATCATCCTCATGAAAGTGGCTGGAGAATTTGTCAAACCAAAGACCAACCATTCAAAAAGGGCTTCCTTTGACTTGAAGGCGGTCTTCCATACATCTATCTGTTCTATCGGGACCTGGTGGTAGCCAGACTTTAGATCAATCTTACTGAAGTATTTGTCCCTCATGAGTTGATCAGGGAGGTCGTCGATTCGTGGAATTGGGTATCAGTTTCTGACTGTGATTTTATTCAGAGCCTGATAATCAATACAGAGTCGTCAGGTTCCATCTTTCTTCTGTACTAGTACGATTGGGCTTCCGCAAGGTGATGAGCTAGGGTGGATGTGCCCCTTGTGGAGCAGTTCTTGTATTTGTCGCTTGATCTCCTCATTCTCTAACAAAGAGCGACGATAGACTGGCCCATTGGGAAGCAGTGCACTAAGGGTTAGATCGATGGGGTGCTTGACATGGTAGTGCAGAGGTACCCCTGTAGGTGAGGAGAAGATATCCGAGTATTCTTTCACGAGCTTATCTAATTTCTTCTACTGTGTGTGGAAAGGTTGGCCACAGAGACCCTGTATGTGGCTATGATATTTCTCTTATTCTGAGAGCGAATCACGAAGAAGACAAACTTCCCCATCTGAGAGATGACCTTCCTGCATTGCTTAGTAGAGATCAAGGAAATAGAACTAGGTGGGACTTCCTCAGGTATCCTATACAATTTCCTGTTCAAAGTAATAATAACACTATGAGGCCTAGACTCATATACAACATGATGTTTCCATAAATAAGGTTGGCCCAAAAGAACATCACAAACTTCGAGAGGAGCAACATCACACAATACCTCGTCTTTGAAGGGATTGATGTCGTACGACAGTCGACACTGTTGGATAACGTGAAGATTGCTTCCTTGGTGGAGCCATCCAATGGTATAGGGTTGTGGGTGTGGCGTTGTTGGCAAGGCCAGCTGCTTGATGACCTCTACTGAGATAAGGTTCTTCTGGCTACCTCTATCAACGATGAAGTTCAGCGGGATACCTTTTACCCACATCTGTGAATGGAAGAGGCACTCTCCTTCTTCTAGCTCGTCTGGTTCACCAGGATGGAGCTTGGTGGTAGCAACGGTGGCACTGGGTTCCGCATCAATGATCCATATTCCCCTTTCTGGTTTTGTCTCAGATTCAAAATCTACATCTGATTTAGAGGCTTTCACTTCGGCCACCAATGACTATTTTGAGCGACAGTCGGCAGTGTTATGCCAAGGGCTCTTATGGAAGTCACACCATTTCCCAATATCTTTCTTTGTCTTTTCGGTGTCCTTCTTTGCTTGCGGCTTGGACTAGTAGTCCTAATACTATCCATAATTTCTCTGTCCTTTGTTTTGTGGGTTGGAGCCACCCTTTCCTGGCTTTTGTTGTGACGGGTTCCCAGGCCCAAATTGTCGTGTCTTTTGTTTGAGCTTCTGCTCGATTTTGAAAACATATCGGTAGGCCGTGTCTAAGGATGAGATGTCCAGAAATTCCATTTCAGTCTGGATGTATCTATGTAGATCACTGCGATACTTGAGCACTAGATGTCACTCTGAATCTTTGATACCTAGCTTGGTGTGCAAGGTATGGAAGATAATTGTGAAATCTGGCACTGCTTGGTCTCTTTCTTGCCGCAGTGTGGTCCACTTGGTATACAGGTCATTGTAACTTCTGACAGGGTAGTATTGTTCCTTAATAGCATCCCTAAAGGATTCCTAGGTGGTCGTGACTGAAAATAATGTTGTTTCCTTTGTTTCCTTTTTCTCACAGAAGGTTTCCCACCAATCTTTGACATGGGGAATGGCTTTGAGGAGCGCAAAAGTAATATTTTCTCTATTCGAAAAGTTATGGATAGAAAAATACCCTTCTAGTAGATTCAACCACTTGTCTACAACATCTACATCTATCTGACCTTCAAATATAGGAATATCAAATTTTATTTGAACCTTGAAGGGGGCAACGCCTCCGTTAGAAGAAGATGCATCGCCTGTTGGTAGTCGTCGAAGGATTTTCACGAAACTATCCATCATCTCGTTCCTCTGTTTCGTGAGGGATTCCTCAATCAACAGTTTGAAAGGATCTCATATCCCATCATATTTATTTTCTCCTTCCATGAGAGGTCACTTGGGCATGCGAGAGCTTCTGTCCTTAAGAGAAACAAGCTCGAGACCCAACTCTTTGTACTCCGACCTCATTGGGGACATGCATTAAGACGACAAGGAGAAGACCGCTCTGATACCACTGATCTAGATTTTATGATTAGAATGAAATGAATAAAGATTATTAATTGGTGCTTAACACAAAATAACAGAGATACAGTAAAATTGGTTTTCTATTCAATAACGAAATAAGTTGAAACTGTAAAATGCAGCGGAAACAAGCTTGTTGGAATGGTAGCAGCTTATCTCTGAGAAGAGATGTGACGGTTGCACGCATTCACAAGAAGAATATTACAATGAGGCTCTGAAGGCATTTTTACAATAAACAAGAATTCCAAAAAACCTATACATACAAAAACCTAACCCTAGGAGATGAAGTGCCAAAAGTCATGTGGGCCCTGTTTGGGTAAGTTAGTACATCAACTTCCCAGGGTTGTAACTTTTGCATACGATCTCCATTTTAGGCGTGTGATAGCCCATTGGAAAGGTATAATCAAGGAGATTCATTTTAGAGGCTCAATATTCCTTTGGATATAATTTAGGATCTCGATCCCGCAAAACCTTCATTTAGGCCCTCAAAATGGCCTCGAAAGTTAAAACTACTAAAAATAGTAAATTGCCAAAATTGTCAGAAAACTATTTTGAGCCAGTTGGAAAAGGTGGGTGGCCACCGATATCCATCTGGATCAAGAAAGGCCCTTGAGGTACAAAGTGTTTAAACCCTTTGAGAATCTAAACGAAGTCAAAAGCTGAGAAGAGATAACAGATTTACCATTACATTGGCGAGAAAGCTCATAAGGGACAACACTTTCCAGAAGTGTAGACAAGGTCCAAGAGACAGACTCGTAGGAGGATCAAAGGTCAAAGCCTTTGAATACTTAGAAAATCTTCTAATTCAAAAGAAATTGTAAGCTTAGGAGGAGGAGTGACAGTGGCCGTCAAATCAAGCACTGTGAATATATGGACCATTGGATCGAGGAAAGTCGTGGGCCGTCAATCGGACAAGAGCGGAGAATTGGGAATCATGAAATGAAAGAAAGGAAGTGCTAACTTCTGACATCACAAAGTGTGAAGGAATCCTGTATGTCCATTGAGGCAGGACATGTGGTGAGAGATCAACGTTACGCTGATTCAGAAATTGGGAAATCAGAGATAAGAGAAGCGAAAACTCACGAAGTTCGAGTTTGTGAAGGTTATCACAGTCATTGATCGAGGAAGGTCATGGACCATTGATCTGGCACGAAAAATTTCAGAGTTCAGTATTTTAGACCTCGAATAAAGAAAGTGCTCTAACTTCCAACATTGTGAGTTGCAAAGTCTTCAAGAACGAAGAGGAGATCTAGACCGTTGGATCACTGAGGGTCTTGGACCGTTGATCTGACATAATGTACTTCGGAGTTCGTGAGTTGGGAGAGTCGGGGTATCTCACAACAAAATGTCTGAAGCATGAATTTTCAAAGCACTTTCTTGATTATCATGTGGTCATAGCCAGTGGTCACATTAGAGGAGAATAGGGGTGTTGGCATAGGGGTATACCCATGGTTTAACGCTACAACAACACACCGAAAAAACCTTAACTACCGGCCCTTTCGACAACACCTGTGAAGTAGATGAAGTCTCACCCGAGGTAGCGATAGGGGTGGTTGTAGGAATCCAGTGTCTGCAACCTTAGCTGGGACATAGATATGTGATTGTAACACCTTTAAAAGCACTTATCAATATAGTTCATCAATGTTTAACTAGTATCTACTTCGCAGGTAAAACCCTAATTACATAGCATCGTAGTATTCAAGCAGATATAGCATCTAGCAACACTTAGCATGAAAAAATAGATCAGATCTAGTAGATTCAAGCACTAAGCACATTCACACAGGTCAGATCCAACATTTACTCTCATTATTAAGAACAAAGCAACAACAAATATACCTATCATTCATCTATATCAAAGCATTAAGCAAGTAAATACATAAATAAATCAATGCATTGCACAAAGAATTCACAACACATGATGTACATGATTCACCCCCACCCTGGGGTTACGTCCACCAACTCTTTGTATTCTTTATTAGATTTCTTCAATCTTCTTACATGCACAGAGCCTTCAGATCAACTTCGCAGAGGACAGGAAATCCGCGTACTCTTCGCTAGATCCTCCTTCCCCAAGCTAGGTTACAACACAAAGCCTACATATAGTCCCTTACAACCACTTGCACTCAGCCTTGCAAACATACACAAAGAACTTACAACTGTTACTTGCAATCAACGTCACTTACAACTGACTTGTCATTCTCACTTAGCCATTCATACTCACTACATCGCCTAGCATCTATTTATACATTACAAAATAGGGCCTAAACATGGGTAAACCCATGGGTCGACATCCCCATACCTGTTACATAATCCCAGATCCCAAAAATCCCTAAAAGGGGGTTGAGATCCTGCGATCTCTGCTTTGTTTTGTGCTCCACCTTTGACAGCCTGTCGAAGTCCCAAAAATAGGTCTAACATGACCAAGGATCCTCAAAACTTGGTCAAGGGCCAACAAGCCCCCAACACTCACCTGTGACTCATCCCAAGTCACTTTGATCTAGGTAATTCTACCTCAAAATCCTCRAGCTTGGCTTGAGATGMTTCGACTTGTTGTTGTGCCTATCRATAGTATAATTCTAGTTGATTAACTAGGTACTTCACCYAGTTCATCTGTAGGCCTTCTACACATTTCCCCGCGAGGTCAACGACAAATCCTATGACCTGTGTGGGTCTGTTCTTCCTTYCRAGATTTCCTGSAATTAATTGGYATGCTAGGTGCACTGCATCATTCTGGAYGGAAKCTACCTTGTAGCCTCGTGTCCCCTTCTCAACATCGTTGTAGGCATCCTTTATCTTTTGTGCTAACGTGCGATCTCTAGCTTTTCTTGGATAGAATTCCTKCGGGTCARGTCCTTGCGTACTCAATCCRGTGATCCTATGGATCAACGTCGGATCGACTRTGATACAATGGTCTAGACATAAGTAGCCTCCATGGTAACATGAAAGTAGGAGCTTGACACAGGCGTYAAATTCCTAGTGCCTTCCAAAGTGTGGGATTTTCATTACATTCAACAGGGTGGACTGYGCGAGGTTCATCGTCCASGACTGGGGGATTATTTTTGAGATCTTCCCYTTCATCCTGGTCAAGTATTTATACGGTGCGATCGTACTATGGTTCTTGCRGTCTCCTAAGTTGAAGTCACTGGACTTCAACGTTGCCATCTTGTCCTGCTGTGCTCGAACTRCGTGTATCCCSTYYGGGAGGTACACAGTAACTGTTGGGTATGTGTTATATTMTTTGCACGAGTAGTAGTGTCTGAGYGCGCWGGGGAGTTMSARGSGSGTGGAGCCCCCCACACGGGGGTTCGGGGGCAGYGCCCCCGAAWTTTTTTTTTCGGGSCGACATATTTCTGGRACGACATATTTCCGGGAYGACATATTACCGGGACGACATATTTCCRGGACGACATATTACCGAGAYGACATATTTCYKGGACCACATGATATTAGGTGGTTTTTCRGCACATGGTTTTTTGCCGATGGYTTTCTATTTCCGGTTAAGGAATTAGGGTTTTGGACTAATCCAGGTCATTGGGTTAGGGTTTTGGATGCCGMTGGCTCCTATATGTATATTGTATTGTAAAYAATGTAAAACAATGTATGAATATAATATATGCTGGTTTTCCCGGTTTGGGTTTCCAGGTGAAAAATCTCTKTGTAATGTTTGTATTTGCCATTGTATCTTTTCTGTTCTTTTYTGAATATCGGTTTGCAGTAGATATTGTACAAGGTTAGAATTTACAGTAACCATGGTGTATTCAAAATCTCTTGGCAYACTATCACGACTCACYGTGCCAGCTAGAGGCGGGATGTAGTTAGGCAATATKATTGGGATCARCTTCGCATTTGCTAGGYCATCTCTGTGCTTGGTTCTCTTTTCTGTGATGACTCGTGATGKCTCGGATCCATGAGAGGTCTACGGAGAGGCTTGCACTCCTCTCGTCGATGACGCTTGAATATTTGTAGAMATTACTTTATCGGCCATGAGATCGATGATAACTTATTCGACGATTTTCTCCATGGCCCTGAGCTTGTCCGACATACACGCTTTGATTAGATGGATGAATGAATGCTTAAAACAATAGAACTGGTGTCGATCTTACTAATCACAATGCAGTAGCAATGAGTTCTCTCTGATACAATTTACAAAAGTTTTCTTGGTGCAACAGTCGACGGAATAAGTAGACAACTAGGTAACGGATCTCTCCAACGGGTGAGAATCCTTCATTAATTCAGTTATTCCCATTATGGCGCAGTCCCAACGGTCTGATGGTGAGATTCCTGGCTATAAATGTCATTCTAACTAGTCATGACATTGGTCTAATGGTTATACTGTTTCCAATGGCTATATTGCTTCGCCATGGTGAAGTTCCATGTGACGTTGTTCTGATATCCTGACGAAGTTCCTGTTTTGCAAATTTTCCCTTTGCAAAGTTCCCTCTGGAACCTTCTATAACTTTTCGATCTTTTCTCTCTTCTTACTGAGATTTCTAGGCTTTTTCCCAGTGATCTTCGTCTCATTATTCCTCTTTACATTCTAATTCTTGTCTTCTTTTGGCATAGTAACTTCACACTCTTGAGATTCTTTCCTAAGATTCGAGGGCAATACTTTTTTTTTATCTGGGGTAGGTGCTCCAGTCTTCTGTGAGTCTTCTTGGGTTCTTTCAACTTCGCCATCCAAGTTAAATAGCTTTGATATATTCTCATATTCCTCAATCAAGTGTGTGATCCTCCTAGTCATGAAATCTTTTAGTTCTTGCTTCTTTTGCTCTAAGGCTTCTTCTTCTTTCCTTCTGGCGTAATATTTTTCAACCCAAGGTTTTCCTAGTACTATAGCAAATGGGGCGTTGTCTCAATAAATTTAACAACTTCAAATTCTTCTTATGTCGAAGTTCCATGGGTACTCATAAATATCTGGGTAAGTCTTCCACATAGGGTTATCAACTTTCCTCTAAATAATCCTATTCCTCCCAATGAAGGAATCATAGCAGGCTTTCCTAAAATTTCCCAAGTTCTTTTCTCTCATTATATTCACCTGTGTTTCTTCATCCAAAACACAGTCAATGTCGAAGTTTCTTATCCTTTCTTCTATGCACTCTTTTTCTTTGAAGATCTTTGATAAGTTGATATTTCGGTGGTCATTCAGAGCTTCTTTCATTTGCAGCAATACAGTCTCTGATTTTTTCTGGGGTTCTGCCATGATCTCAGTTTCTTGACCTTTCTTAGGGTCTACTTGTTCCATATTCATTCTTTCAAGCTTAGAAATCATTCTAGGGCAATATAAAACTTCATGGTCCATAGCTTTACAACAAAGACAACTAGGTCTTCTACCAGGACATTCCTTAGCTAGATGACCCAGTCTTTTGCAACTGTAACAAAGGGTTAGTTCTCTCTTTCTCTTAAATGATCCCCAACCTTTCTTGTACCGCGCACTAGGATCATAGTACTTAACTTGCAAAAAATTCTTTGTAGGATATTGCATCCATTTGTTAGTCCAAACATTCTTTTTATGCATAGGTATAACATATCTTTCACTATTCTTATCAGATCTATTCATATCAAATATTCTTTCATCTAGCTGTGCCCTACTTTTCAAGCTAGGACAAAATTTATCAAACATACCCAAATCCATACTTTTGAAACAAAAATTTCCACTTATCTTACCTTTAACAAAGCACAAAGCTTACAGATCTTACCTCTTTTCTTCAAATTGGACTTATTTTCTCAGCACAAATCTTCACAATCCAAGTAGAGTACTGTGCACCAGGGCAACAGATATATGCACGGATCTTTCACAGTTTCAGGTCAGATCTTTGCACAAAGTTTCTCTTTCCTCAGTTCCCAGAAATCACAGTTTCAGGTCCCGGCAACAGAACCATTTGTTGGCACAGGGGTAGACCTAGGGTTCAATGCTACAACAACGCACCAACAAAACCCTAACTACCAACCCTTTTGGAAACACCTGTGAAGCATATGAAGTCTCACCTGAGGTAGAGGCAGGGGTGGTTGCAGGACTCCAGTGTCTGCAACCTTAGCTGGGACACATATATGTGATTGTAACACCTTGACAAAGCACTTAGAAATATATCGCATCAATGTTTAACTAGTATCTACTTCGCAGGTAAAACCCCAATTACAGAGCATCACAGTATTTAACTAGATCTAGCATCTAGCAGCACTTAGCATGATGAAACATATCAGATCTAGCAGATTCAAGCACTAAGCACATTCACACAGGTCATATCCAACATTTACTCTCATTATTAAGCACAAAGAAACAACAGATCTACCTATCATTCATCTATATCAAAGCACTAAGCAAGTAAATACATAAATACATCAATGCATCACACAAATCATTCACAACATAGGATGTACGTGGTTCACCCCCACCCTGGGGCTACGTCCACCAACTCTTCGTCTTCTTTATTATCTTTCTTCAATATTCTTACATGCACAAAGCCTTCAGATCAACTTCGCAGAGTACATGAGATCTGCACACTCTTTGCTAGATCCTCCTTCCCCAAGCTAGGTTACAGCACAAAGCCTACATACAGTCCCTTACAGCCACTTGCACTCAACCTTGCAAACATACGCAAATAACTTACAAATGTTACTTGCACTCAACACCACTTACAACTGACTTGTCATTCATACTTAGCCATTCATACTCACTACATCACCTAGCATCTATTTATACATTACAAAATTAGGCCTAAACATGGGTAAACCCATGGGCTGACATCCCCATACCTGTTACATAATCCCAAATCCAAAAAATCCCTAAAAGGGGGGTGAGATCATGCGATCTCTGCTTCGTTCTGTGCTTTGCCTTCGATAGCCTATAAAAGTCCCAAAAATAGGTCTAACATGACCAAGGATCCTCAAAACTTGGTCAAGGGAAAATAGGCCCCCAACACTCACCTGTGACTCATCCTGAGTCACTCTGATCTAGGTAACTCTGCCTCAAAATCCTTGAGCTTGGCTCAAGCTACTTCGACTTGTTGTTGTGCCTCACGACAGTCTAATTCCAGTTGATTAACTAGGTACTTCACCTAGTTCATCTATAGGCCTTCTACACATTTCCCCGCAAGGTCAACGACAAATCCTGTGACCTGCATGGGTATGTTTTTCTTTACAATATTTCCTGCAATTAATTGGAATGCTAGGTGCACTGCACCATTATGGATGGAAGATACCTTATAGCCTCACGTATCCTTCTCAACATCGCCGTAGGTATGCTTGATCTTCTATGCTAACGCACGATCTGGCTTTTCCTGGATAGAAGTCTCGCGGGTCAGGTCCTTTCATACTCAATCCGGTGATTCTATGGATCAACGTCAGATCGACTATGATACAACGGTCTAGCCATAAGTAGCCACCATGGTAATATTAAAGTAGGAGATTGACACATGCGTTAACTTCCTGGTGCCTTCCAATGTGTGGGATTTTCATTACATTCAATAGGGTGGACTGCGCGATGTTCATCGTCCACAGCTGGCAGATTATTTTCGAGTTCTTCCCCTTCATCCTGGTCAAGTATTTATATGGGGAAAGCATACTATGGTTCTTGCGGTCTCCTAAGTTGAAGTTATTGAACTTCAACATTGCGATCTTATCCTACTATGCTTGAATTGCATGTATCCCCTTTGGAAGGTATGCATTAACCATTGTGTATTCAAAATCTCTTGGCACACTATCATGACTCACTGCACCGGCCAGAGGCGGGATGTAGTCAGGCAATATGATCGGGATCAACTTCACATTTTCTAGGTCATCTCTGTGCTTGGTTCTCTTTTTTGTGATGACTTGGGATGGCCTGGATCCACGAGTGGTCGATGGAGAGGCTTGCACTCCTCTCGTCGATGACGCTTGAATACTTGTAGACATTACTTTCTTGGTGATGAGATCGATGATAACTTATTTGACGATTTTCTCCACGGTGCTGAGCTCGTTCGACATACATGCTTAGATCAGATGGATGAATGAATGCACAAAACAATAGAATTGGTGTCGATCTTACTAATCACAATGCAATAACAATGATTTATCTCTGATACAATTCACAAAAGTTTTATCGGAGCAACAATCGATGGAATAAGTAGACAACTAGGTAACAGATCTCTCCAATGGGCGAGAAGCCTTCGTTAATTTAGTTCTTCCCATTATGGCATAGTCCCAACAGTCCGATGGCGAGCTTCATGTCCATAAATGTCATTCTAACCATTTGTGACATCGGTCTAACGGTTATACTATTTCCAATAGATATATTTCTTCTCCATGGCGAAGTTCCATGTGACGATGTTCTGATGTCCTGACGAAGTTCCTGTTTTGTAAATTTTCCCTTTGTGAAGTTCCTTCTGGAACCTTCTGTAACTTTTCGATCTTTGCTCTCTTCTTACTAAGCTTTCTAGCCTTTTTCCCGATGATCTTCGTCTCGTTATTCCTCTTTCCATTCTTATTCTTATCTTCTTTTGGCATAGTAACCTCACATTGTTGAGATTCTTTCCTAATATTCGAGGGCAATACTTCTTCTTTATATGGGGTAGGTGCTTTAGTCTTCTGTGAGTCTTCTTAGGTTCTTTCAACTTCGACATCCAAGTTAAATATCTTCAATCTGTTCTCCTGTTCCTCAATCAAGTGCACGATCCTCCTAGTCATGAAATCTTTTAGTTCTTGCTTCTTTCTGCTCTAAGGCTTCTTATTCTTTCCTTCTGGCCTGATCCTTTTCAATACAAGGTTTTCCTAGTACTATAGAAAATGGGGCGTTGTTCTCAATAAATTTAACAACTTCAAATTCTTCTTCTATCGAATTTCCATGGGTACTCATAGATATCTGGGTTAGTCTTTCAAATAGGGTTATCAACTTTCCTCTAAATAATCCTATTCCTCCCAATGAAGGAATCATAGTAGGGTTTCCTAAAATTTTCCAAGTTCTTTCTGTCATTATATTCACCTGTGTTTCTTCATCCAGAACATGGTCAATGTCAAAGTCTCCTATCCTTGCTTCTATGCACTCTTTTTCTTTGAAGATCTCTGATAAGTTGATATGTCGGTGGTCATTCAAGTTTTCTTTCATTTGCAACAATACAGTCTCTGATTATTTATGGGGTTATGCCATGATCTCAGTTTCTTGACCTTTCTCAGGGTCTACTTGTTCCATATTCATTATTTCAAGATTAGCAATCATTCTAGGGAAATCTAAAACTTCATGGTCCATAGATTTACAACAAAGAAAACTAGGTCTTCTACCACGACATTCCTTAGCCAGATGACCCATTCTTCTACAATTGTAACAATGGGTTAATCCTCTCTTTCTCTGAAATGATCCCCAACCTTTCCTGTAATGCGCACTAGGATCATAGTAGTTAACCTGCAATTTTTTTTTTCTAGGATCTTGCATCCATTTGTTAGTCCAAACATTCTTTCTATGCATAGGTATAACATATCTTTCACTATTCTTATCATATCTATTCATATCAAATCTTCTTTCATCTAGTTGCGCCCTACTTTTCAAGCTAGGACAAAATTGATCAAACATACCCATATCCATACTTTTGAAACAAAAATTTCCACTTATTTTACCTTTAACAAAGCACAAATATTACAGATCTTACCTCTTTTCTTCAGATTGGACTTCTTTTATTAGCACAGAGCTTCACAATCCAATTACAGTACTGCACACTAGGGCAACAGATCTATGCACAGATCTTTCACAGTTTCAGGTCAGATCTTCGCACAAAGATTCTCTTTCCTTAGTTCCCAACAATCATAGTTTCAGGTCCCAACAACAGAACCATTTGTTGGCACAGGGGCAGACCTAGTGTTCAATGCTACAACAACGCACCAACAAAACCGTAACTACTGGCCCTTTCGGAAACACCTGCGAAGCAGATGAAGTCTCACCTGAGGTAGAGGCAAGGGTGGTTGTAGGACTCCACTGTCTGCAACCTTAGATGGGACACATATATGTGATTGTAACACCTTGACAAAGCACTTAGAAATATAGTTCATCAATGTTTAACAAGTATCTCCTTCGTAGGTAAAACCCTAATTACATAGCATCGCAGTATTCAACCAGATCTAACATCTAGAAGCACTTAGCATGACGAAACAGATCAGATCTAGCAGATTCAAGCACTAAGCACATTCACACAGGTCAAATCCAACATTTACTCTCATTATTAAGCACAAAGCAATAATAGATCTACCTATCATTCATCTTTATCAAAGCACTAAGCAAGTAAATACATAAATACATCAATGCATCGCACAAATCATTCATAACACAGGATGTATGTGGTTCACCCCCACCCTGGGGCTACGTCCACCAACTCTTCATCTTCTTTATTAGATTTCTTCAATCTTCTTACATGCATAGAGCCTTCAGATAAAATTCGTAGAGGACAGGAGACCTGCACACTCTTCGCTAGATCCTCCTTCCCCAAGCTAGGTTACAGCACAAAGCCTACATACATTCCTTTAGATCCACTTGCACTCAGCCTTGCAAACATACACAAAGCACTTAAAATTGTTACTTGCACTCAACACCACTTACAATTGACTTGTCATTCACACTTAGCCATTCATACTCACTACATCACCTAGCATCTATTTATACATTACAAAATCGGGCCTAAAAATGGGTAAACCCAT
>ML835494.1:56806-76677 GCA_009831015.1 Picea engelmannii | reverse complement strand
TATGGCCTTGTCGGCCTTTTTATGACCTAAAAAGTAAATTAGGTCATTGATACACTATATATTGAGGGTTTTCACTCTCATTTTAACATCACAATTCACTCACTCATAGTGAGGTCTGATTTTTTGCGCCCTATTTGGGTTTTTGGCTGAACTAAGTGATGCGCACTTGTTGAAGGAAGAGATTTTTGGCATTTATGGTGTTTCTCTTGAAGGAAGGTGTTACAACTAGGTTTTTCATGGTTATTTATTCATGAATTGTAAATGTTTTCTCTGCAAAAATTCTTATTGAATGGTTGTATTTTAAATTTCTTGCATATTGCTTATAAATTTGTTGAATGAAAACCCTAGGTGACAAGCACACAAGTAGGTCCTTATCTCATGTCCCCTGATAGAGAAACTTTTAGCCATTGAAAGAGAGAAAGAGAGCCTAGCCGTAGCTACACTCCTTGTTTCTCTTTCCCCTGTGCTAGTCATACCATTTAGAATCCAAGAGGAGGAAGACATCCTAGGCCTAGGTTATCTACACTTAGGGCCATTTTTCCTTTAGGGTTTGATGAAAGAGCGTTGTTGTAGCAACACTCTCCCTCATTAAGCTTTCTTATCTTTTTTTTGTGCTTCATCTGAGCTAGTCGTTTGTCGGGAAGGAGGAGAGAGCACGAGGCCTTGCTTTTGCAACACCAGAATGAGCCTCTCCCCCCTAGGGTTCTGTTTTTGAGGCCCTTCTTTAGCAGAACCTTGAAGTTTTTCCCTCTAGTCCTTTGAAATCTCATCTCCTTCAACTTTTGTGTCCTTCACTTATGACTCCATTAAACCCTAAGGCACTGATTTGAGAGTCCTCAAACGTTGAAGTGAAGCTGATCAAACAAACTCTTAAAACTATGGAATATCAAAACCCTAACCTACTAACCCTGAATGCTGACGTCACTCCTTGCTATTATATCATTGATGCAACAACGTTTTTTCTATGAGAAATTGAATGATGGTTTAAAAGCATTTATTTAATAAAGTGTTCATTGATCCCATTGAATGCCACATCGTTCTAGTATTTATTGGCGAAGTGACATTATCTTTTCATTGCTATTGTGTAAACATTGACTTCGTCAAAATTTATTGCTAAATTGATTATATATATTTATCAAATAGTATTACAAAGTACTAACCCATTGAAATATAGCTTGCATATATCCCTTTTGTTGTTGTCTTGTTCTAGGCATGTGTTCTTCATTGGGGATTTACTTTATTGGTTGTTTAGCCGAGACTTTCTGTTTGGGTGGTGACTTGTGAAGGGGGGAAACCTTATCTTGGTCTTATTAGCCTTCTGCCTCTTCAAAACCCCAAGTCACCAGGGACGTCTCCCCTGGGCCTCACCTCCCTAAAGAGAAAGAAACTTCTCATTGTGGTGACATTGGGTGGGATAGGTTCCTGTTACGCCAGTTTGGCCCTCTATCATCTAGCCTTTCTTCCTAGCTACAAACTGTGCAATAACAATGACCTTGGGCAGTGACCTCACACAAACACATGATTGTGGGCATGCTCAAAGGTGGTTTGAGACCAAAATACTTTTCGTTTCTCAATTCACCTTGAGCTTACATGCTTCCTTTCTCCAAAACCGTGGTTTGGATTGCGTCCCGCCCTTGACTTTGTAAATATGGAGCACCTTCTATCCCCACAATGTGAGGTAACTGTCGATCTCATGATCTTGATGATGCTTCTAAACGGACGACTGAGATCTACCTCCAACAGTTCAGATCTCTTCTGACTTAGAAGATTTTCTAAGTATTGAAGGCTTCAACCTTTGCTCCTCCTTCGAGCCCATCTATTGGGTCTCGTCTTTGCTCACGTAAGCGTTATCTCTTCTGAGCTTTAGGACTTAGAATGAGTCTGTCTCCCACACACTCCTTGCGTTATCTCTTCTGAGCTTTTCGATTTACTCGGTCTCCTAAGGGTCTCAACCCTTCTGTTTCCTTTCAAAGGAAAACTTTGTGCCCTCCTGGCAACCTTCTGCTCAAAGAACACCTTGTTGAGCATTTTATACAGAGTGTTCAATAGCTCTGTGAGTATCTTCCTTTGATACTCTTCTCCCTGAACTCGACAAAGAGTTCTCTCTGTGCAAACTTTCACTCGCTTGATTCCCGCCTGGCAGAGCCCTACACAGTTCTCAGTGACTCTATCTCTCTATGAACTCAACACAGAGTTCATCATATGCACTCCTTGCACTCACAACTCACATGAGAGAAACAATTGAAACTTATTCGTTACCTCACTAGTTCACACATTACTCTACATTCCAACACCACTTATGTCGTGGTTTTATGATATCGCTACTCCTCCTGAGCTTCTTAACATGACCAAGGTAACCTCTTGGCACTCAGGAACATTTTGAGGTTCGAAAATGGTTTCTCTATACACAATTTCCACCTTAAACCTCGGGTCTAATGACCACTTATCCAGTCCATCCAGGCTCAACATTGAAACCATGGGTCAGAACTCGAATTTTGTCTACTTTGACAACAATTCTTTCCAAAAAATTTTCTTCAACTTCCACTAACATGGCCCATCTAGGCTCAGTGTTGTAACCATGCTCTGATACCATTTTGTAACATCCTCGACCATCAACCCCACTGTCAGGCAACACTACTATGCGAAACATACACTTATATATAATATGTATTAAATCAAATTAACACATTTAACATGGAGTTGTTGTTGCCATTCAGACTTAAATAGAATTAACAACAATTCAAACTTGCAACACAATACATGATAACATTTCCAAAACACAGACATGCATCACATGTAAATTAAGTACATAATTAATACTTATCTTTTAAACTGGCGTAACACCACCAACTGCATACAAACCTTCCACAAACCTCCCAGCCATAGACTACGATGCTCATCACTCTCAAAAGTAGGTCACCCTCGAGTTGGGACTAAGCTTCACTGGGCAAGGGAATCCTAGGCTAGGCAAGGTCAACGAAAGACACATAGTTTATGAGGAAGGATTCTTTCCCAAGAGCCACTTATGCCCACTGCTCATAGACTCTCATTCCCCACATGCTTGTCCCACCCCAGGAGTATACACCTTCATTGTCACCAAGACAGTCCTTCAGCTGCTAAACCTCCCTTTCCTTGGGATTCAACAATAGGCTGAACCTGAATTCTCTGAGCTCTGTGGTAGCTACAGGACCCCTTCCAGGAGTTCTCACTTCCTCCGTGCACTCTCTCACCTGGAGAGATTTGCCCACAGGCCTGACAACCTGCTTCTTCAACCACAACCACCTGTCTCACTTGGAGAGAGTGTTGCACACATGCCTGAAAATCTGCTTCTTCAGCTCTGTTCTAGCACAAGGAGAAAATCAATAAGACTCAACAAGGAACAAATGACGGTAGCCAATCACACTTAGCCAAGAGACTGTGTGGCCACAACAACCCACAGTTGTAACACACACAACATAGAAAATTATGGTATTCTCAGGTTTCACAGACGACAAAAACCCAGACAATTAAGCATGAACTCAGATTTGTAGTGTGGATAAACCCAGGTTCTGAGGACACACAAGTCGGCCTTTCCCTCCCGACTGGTTTCTCAGATGTGTGTGGTTATGCAGATGTCCAATGCAGAGGTAAAACGGTACAGACCGAGGATGTGTCGGCTTATCAGGGAAAACATCACGGGTTGGCCTCACAGTTTCAGGTTTTAGAGCTACGTGAGGTATGCATACAGAGATCAGACGCAGAGGTAATACAGTTCAGACAACAGATCGGGAAACTGGGAAAACGAACAACCTTCACTACGTGTAGTTATGCAGATACAAACGCAGAGGCCAAAAACGGGTTTAGACCTGCCTCCTTGCGAACTCAGGCGGAGGATCCCCGAATGACAGAACCCTCCAACACGACTGACTCATTAGTTTTAACTGCATGCACCTAGGTCCATTCTTGTCTTCCTGGAGCTACATGCACTACATTTGCATTTGTTCCCCTTTCCTAGGAACTTAGGACAACACTTGGTCAATTGACCACCTTATCCTTTTAGTAAATAATAATAAATTATTATCCCCTTTAGAGGTAAGCCCCCTAGCTTAGCCCCTAGGCAGACACACTTAGCCTCCTCCCTTACCCAACCTTGTGGAAGCTTAGTTCCCTATCACTCTTTCTTCGTGGTTGGTTTGCATGCAACGATGTTTATATTTTATTAATGATCTGTGCATAATTACATATACAAAAATCAGGCTACTGGCCTTTAACACCTAGGCTCTCTGGACTAAATAACACATAATCCCACCAGCTTATCAACACTCGGCTCACCAACCTACAAAACATGTTTACAATTCATATTTACAACTGGGGTTCTATAGAGGGATATTGCAAAAACACTTTGAGATCAAGATAGATGCTTCAGACTATGTTGTGGGCGTAGGTTAATTCACTCAGCACGACCACCCTATGACCTATCATAGTGAGACACAATCAGATGTTGTCTGTAATTACCCTACTTACGACAAATAAATGTACTCCATTGTGAAAGCATGCCTCCAATGGAGACATTACATTCTCGGGAAGAAGACAGTCATCAACATGGATCATAAGCCACTGCAGTTCATGCAGACACAAGGAAAATTGCAGAATGACTGCCATCAGAAGTGGTCCACATACTTGCAGCAGTTCCACCTCAACATCAAGTAAAAAATAGGTAGTACCAACTGAGTCGTTGATTGCATCAGCCGACCTCCAGTCATGACACCCACCACAGTGCTAGACTCTTGTGGCCACGAGACCTCTGGATGGCCCAGCCTCTATGAGACAGACCCTGACTTCTCCACCACTTACCAAATGTTGGGTGCAAACTCAGTTGTCGCTAATTTTCATCTTCAGGATGGGCTATTTTTCCTACTGGGCCATCTCTACGTTCCATCAAGAGAGCGAGCGAAGCTGATTTGGGAAGCCCACAGTAAGGTGGTAGGATACTTCGGCGTCGAAACGACAGTGGCAGTGCTGTAGAAACATTTCTATTGGTCGAAACTTCGACAGGATGTCAACAAGTATATCAGGTCATGCGTTCTGTGCTATTGCCAAAATGACCACTAAGAAACAAGGCCTATACACGCCCCTACCTACTCCTGACAGGCCATGGGAATCCATCTCAATGGACTACATGTCGGGCCTTCCATCCACCAAGAGGGTAAATGAATATGTCTTTGTGGTTGTTGATCGCTTTTTCAAGATGGCGATCATGACTGCCTGCAAGAAGAGCATCACAACAGAGGCCACTGCCAAGCTCTTCTTTGAATGAGTCTGGGTACATTTTGTAATCCCACAAACCATTATCTCAGATCAGGACAGTTGGTTCCTCAACACATTTTGGTCGAGCCTTTGGTTACTGCTGGACACTAAGCTCACCAAATCCACTGCCTTCCACCCCCAGACAGATGGCTAAACTGAGTCATCAATCAGATGATCATGCATATCCTGTGCATGTAAAATTCCCATCACTCCCACACATGAGATGTGATTCTTCCCTATGTTCAACATAGCTACAACAGAGCCCTACATAGCTCAACTGACCACAACCCCTTTCAGGTCGGGTTGGGATTCCAACCATTGGGTCCCGTGGATGTTGCATTACCTCTTGCGTCCACCCAGATGATTTATCACCTGCTCCAACTGAAGCTGACAAAGCTTCCATTTTCATTAAGAGGATCCATTACATCCACTAACAGGTTCAATATATTTTACAGAAGTCCAATGCCAAGTACAAGCAACGCCATGATCAACACCGGGTGCCACATAAGTTTCAGGTGGGAGACAAAGTGTGGTTGCACTTGAAGAAATAACACCTTACAGGGCCCCATCGGAAGCTTCAACCACTCTGTTATGGACCGTACACCATCACCAAGGTTGTGGGTGACAATGGTTTTGAGCTCAACATTCCCCCTTTCCTTGGCCTACACCCAGTGTTCAACGTGGATTTCCTTCGACCATATTTCCCACCATTATTGGACACCTCATAGATAACAGAATAGTTGACACCAACAAAGATCAACCCTGACTACATGCAATAGGCATCCAATGATCATATTGTGGAAACAAAGGTTAAGGGAACTCGCCAGCAAAGGATCCAACTTTATCGAGTTGTCAAAGGAGGGCAACTCCTACACCAAGGCAAGTGGCTCACCTGGGGCCAAATTTAGCAGAAATTTCCTCATCTGATGGGGGCACTCAACGGAATGGATAACATTGCTTCCTAAGGGGGGAGGATTGATTCAAATGGATGTCGGTGGCCTCTCACCTATTCCAACTGGCTCATTTCGATAGTTTTCTAGTTTGGCAGTTTTTTCCTAGTTTTCGGGTCCCTGACTTCCAGGGCCATTTTGAGGCCCTAAACAACGTTTTTAGGGATCACCACAATCAGATTGCAGACGAAGATAGAGTCTAATGGAAACATGTGTATTCCTCGTATATACCTTTCCAACGAGCTATCATGGACCTAAAACTAAGATCGTATGAAAAATTTACGACCCCAGGAAGTTGATGTACTAACTTACCCCAACGGGGCCCACATGAGTTTTGACGCTTCATCTCCTAGGGTTAGGTTTTTCGGATGTCTAGAGTTTTGAGATTCCTATTTATTGTAAAAAGGCTTGGAGAGCCTCATTGTAATCATATTCTTGCGAATGAGCGCAACCGTCACCTCTCTTCTCAGAGATAAGCCACCACCATTCTAGCAAACTTGTTTTCTATTGCATTTTACAGTTTCAACACATTTTCTTATTGAATAGAAACCGGCTTTACTATATCTCTGTTATCCTTATGTTTCCATGTTAATAATAATAATAATAATAATCTGTGTTCATTTCTTTATGCTCATAAAATCTGGATCACATACTTTTGATAAATCCACACTGAAATAAATTAGAAATACATGGAAAAAAAATGTTTCTTGAACCCTCCAAAACTATTTACCTTTATGGTTGACATGAGCATCTTGAATCCTATTAGTTCTTTTAGAGTTAACATTGATAGCATATTTTTTAATTTTAAATTCATTTTTAATCTCAAAATTTCTCTAATTAAAAGTAATATTGATTACCAAATAATGTGTTTTACTTAAAAGTTTAAATACTTCTAGAACAAAATTATATAGTGATAGAAAAACCTTTGACATGGTCTATACTTTACAAATATTTTGTCATTATTGGATTTTTTTTGGTTTGCACCAACAAAACTCAAAATATATCATTATTAAGTTAATTCTATCTATCCATTTTAGCCTATAAATAATCTTATTGATATTTTTTTCAAACCTAATAAATTTCATATTAATTTATATCACCTACATATAGTTTAGTTTGTGTTTTTTTAATATACATTATATTATAATAGTAAATTGTTTATGTTTTGTTTTTTAAATATAGTAATCTTGATCACCAAATAATGTGTTCCACTTAAAAGTTTAAATACCTCTAACATAGTCTATACTTTACAAATATTTTGTCATTTGGACCATTTCTTTTTTTACATCAACAAAACTAAAAATATATCATTATTAAGCTATTTCTCTCTACCCATTTTAGCCGATAAATAATCCTATTAATAATAGTCGGATTTTTTCATACCTAATAAATCTTATATTAATTTATATCATCTACATAGATTAAATAATAATGTCATAGATTAAATAATAATATAGATTAAATAATAATGTCATAGATTAAATAATAATGTGTTTGTGTTTTTTTTTAAATATATATTATTATTATCTTATATTAATTTATATCATCTACACACATTAAATAATAATTTGTTTGTGTGTGTGTTTTTTATTAATATACGTTATATTTTCTTGATACCAATACATTTCAAGTATGACTTACAGTTGCATATTTAAGATGTTGTTCTTTTCTTATGCTCTAGAACAACCAAGAAGGATCTTTACCCTTGAACACTTTAATTCTATATGTGTGACATCCACCCAATATAATATATTTATGTGTAGATTGTATAAATTGGGGGATGATACTGTAATATGATGTGTCCCTTTTTGTGTCCCACTCAATTTGATGTTGGAAGACACTATGACACCGCTAGAGAACATTTTTTCCTTCAATCTTGTTTGAATGTTTTTTTGACATGTTGTATATAAAAAAAATCATGATCCAAGATTACCCATATATATATATATTTTGCACAACTTTATTAGCGTAAAAAGTGCTAATAAAGTACAATTTTTATTAATTACAACCCATGTTGTTTAGATGCAACCATTTGAACTTCAAGATATTGATTTCATTGGCGTTATAAAGCTTAAAGAAACTAAAAATTAATATATTGTGATAGTTATATATTTATTTATCAATTTGGTTTAACTCAAAGTAGTTTTCACTAATTTACATATTTAATGATTGTAAAATTTATTTTTAAAGTTATTCTATGATGATTCAAAGGTTGTAGTCAATTTGGAATAAAATATGGTGATTGAGTAGAGATATGGTTAGCTCTACTTTGGGTTGCTTGGGGTTAAAAATCTTGAGGTCTGGTCAGGTGATGGGTGTTGCGGAGGTGTGGGATAGAGGAGACATAATTTTCTAGGGGTTTGTTGGGGCCAGTGGATGCTAGGTGGGTAGTTGTTCCTAGTATTTCTTGGCTTGATTTAATTTTGTTTTAATGCACAAGAGGGGTTTTGAATGGAAGATGATGCACTAGACTTTGATGGGGATGAAAGGGGTTTTACATCCTCTAGCGATAAAGGCTAAATCTAAGTGATGGAAAGTAAATAAGGAAAAAAGAAGAATTGTGGTAGGAGAATATGTGGAGATTGGGGCAATTCTAGATCTATTAGGTAGGATGGTGGTGAATAGATTCTATAGGAAAATCATTTCCCCATCATCCCTTAAGGGTTGGATTGATGAAAATTGGGCTGGAATTCTAAGGTATCATCTAGAGTTCCATACTCTAGCACAAGGCTGGATTTGTTTTAAATTTAGGTCAAAGGAGAACCTGTCTATAATTTTTAGTTAGGTGTGGGGATGGGGTCCTTCCGAAATAGTTTTAAAGGTGGCCAATAAATTTCGACTGAAATCGAGATTCACTATTCGTGAGTCGCTACTCTCCTCTTCTTACCCTCATTGTGTGTCTTCCCCCAGGGTCAGAGCTTTCCACGAGCCCTCTCACCCTTCTGGAGACTCTACTACCAGTAATAGTTCCAAGATTTTCTTTAAATCTGATTACCTATTGTGTTTGAAGGTTAAGTTAGGTCAGATGGTCGACTGTGTGGGGGATTCAGATTTAGACAAGGTATCATGTGCCCAAGTGGGAAGGAAGTCCCATATCTCATCATCCCAAATTTAGGCTAAGAAGGATATAATGTGTGGCAAGCAATCCACTATTGTTTGGGCCCTTGGATCAGGGAAAGCCCATGCCAGAGAGTGAAAAATGATTGTTCTTTCCTTCAATGCTCATGGGGTAGGGGTCACCTAAACAAATCTATCCCTCAAAATAAAGGTGCAGACTTGTGTGCTTGAATTCATCATGATTCAAGAAACTACATGTGTCAGTGACAAGGTGTCTAAGTTGTTTCGTTTATGGTTAAAATAACAGGATTTCTACACAATTGATTCTATGGGTCTCTTGGGAGGTTTATTCTCTTCTTGGAGATCTCGTTTCAAGGATCTTTCCCCTAATCAGATATCGTGGAATTATAGTGGATTTGGAGGACCAATTTTCAAATTCCATGTTTAGAATGGCCAATGTGTATTGGCCTTATGCTGAGAGGTGTCAATTTTGGGAAGGGATAAGCGATTCTGGTTGTTTGACTTCCTCCAATGTCATTTGAGGATGGGATCTCAATTTCACCCTCTCAATTTAGGAGGTCCAGGGAGCCCACCCCCGTAAAGACCTACATGAATATTTTTTTTCCTCATTGGATAAAAGATAATCATTTGATTGATTTGGAGCCCTCTAAACTGTCACAAACCTAGAGAAACAAAATAAAAGGGGAAAATATGGTCACTAAAAGAATGGACATATTTCTTATATAAGAGGATTTGATTGAAAACCCTTGGTATTTTGAATCTTGGGTCTTGGTGGGGGGAATTTTTTATCATATTACCATATTGTTAAAGATAGATAAAAGAGGTTTTAAGTCGTTTTTTCTGTTGAAATTTAACTAAGCTTGGTTAATGGAGGAGAATTATAAAAGTTTGGAAGTGTCATCCTGGTATCCTTTAGATGATGGCAATGGGAATTCATATATGTAACAATTTATAAACAACCTTACCAAAATTAAGAAAGTGACCAAGTCCTGGGATGAGGCCTTCAATTTGAAAGCTCATTCCCAGTTAAGGGAAGTGGAGTTAAAGATTGGTTCTTTGCTAGTGGAAAGGTAGGTAGACTCTCTAACATGGGATAAAGAATTAACTGTATATGAATTAATGAAAATGAAATAGGACATACTGGCCTTTGAATAAGCTAAGTGGTGCCTAAAGAGTAGATCGATATGGCTTAAGGAGGGTGACAATAACACCAATTTTTTTTTGCAAATTTGCATGCTAGTGTAAGAATCTTAACTATATATTGGAAATTAAGGATCAAAATGGTCAGATGGTATCCTCTTTCAAAGAAATTGCTGAGGTTGGGAAAGCTTGTTTTTCCATCCTCTTCAAGGAACCGAAGGGTTTCCCTATATCTAAAATCCTTAAGGTCATTGATCTATTCCCGGGTTCCTTTTCTAAGGACATGAACAAGTCTCTTCAAGAAGAAATCCCTGAGGGAGAAATCCTTTCTACCCTTTCATCCTTCCAAAAAAGAAAGAGCTCAGGTCTTGATGGACCGATTGTTGAATTTTTATTTGGATCCTATGATTTGCTTAAAAATGACCTATTAAAAATTGTACAAGAATCTCAATGATCAAGAAAAATATTTGGCTCTTTTCATCCAGGTGGATATCGGTGGCCACCCACCTTTTCCAACTCCCTCAAAACAATTTTCTGGCAATTTACTATTTTTAGCAGTTTTTAACTTCCGGGGCCATTTTGAGGGCCTAAATGAAGGTTTTTCGAGATCGAGTTTCTCATTGATAACTAAAGGCTCTAATTGAGCCCCCAAAATGAATCTCCTTGATGATACCTTTCCAACGAGCTATCGTGCGCCCCAAACGAAGATTGTATCCCAAAGTTACGCCCCCGAGAAGTTGATACACCAAACTACCCAAAACGGGGTCCACAAAATTGTTGGATTTTCATATTCTGAGGTTAGGGTTTTGTATTTTCTTTATGATAAAAAGGCCTTTGGAGCCTCATTGTAAAATCATCTTCTCACGGATGCGAGTAGATGTCACATCTCTTCTTAGAGATAAGATGCCACCATTCTAGCGAGTCTTTCACTCTGTATTTTTACAGTCTTTGTTCATTTCACTCATTAATAGAAAATTGTGTATTATTGTATCTATGTGTTTATGGTTGAATCTCTGATACATTTCTGTTATATTATTGGATATCCGAGATATCTTTGTACATTTCTTTATTATATCTTCGCTCTCATTTTGTGTCAAAAAATAATCTGGATCAGTGGTATCAAAGCAAGCTGCTCTTGATCGTTTTTTTCAGTGCATGTCCCCGACAAGGTCCGAGTATATCAATTTGGGTCTCGAGCTTGTCTCTCTTGAATACAATCACTCTCGCAAGCCCAAGAAACACTCCATGGTGGAAGAAAAGAAAAATGTCAAAGCAGACGATTCTATCAATCTGTTTCTTGAAAAAGCTCTCATGCGATAGAGGGGCGAAATGATGGAGATTTTTTACCACATCCTTCAATGCGTGTTGATATCAACAGGCGCATATTCATCAAACAACCACTTTGGAAGACCTCTCCTTTCAAGGTACAGGTTAATTTTGATATTTTTGTATTTGAAGGTCAGATAGATGCGGATGCCCTAGACAAATGATTAAATCTACTAGAAGGTTATTTCTTTGTTCACCATTTTTTCGATAGGGAAAGATCACCTTCGCACTCCTTAAAGCTCTCCCCCGTGTCAAACATTGGTGGGAAGCTTACTGGGAGAAAAGTTCCACATAAGAGTTTGGAATATATGGGGCTGATCCCACTTGGTATTTTTTTGTGAACGCGGTAAAGGAACAATATTTCCCTGTTTGCAACTATGAGGACTAGTATATGAGATGGACCACACTACGGCAAGAGAGGGGCCAAGAAGTTCCAGAGTTCACCAATACCTTCCATACCTTGCGCACCAATATGGGTATCAAAGACTTCAAACGACATTTGGTTCTGAAATACCGTGGGGCTCTACACAGATACATCCAAAATGAAATGGATTTTATGGACATCTCATCACTTGGTGCTGCTTATTGATATGCTATTAAAATCGAGCATAAATTTAAGCACAAAAAAAAATGGGAGTTTGGGTCTGCAAATCTGCAACAACCAAAGTATGATAAAGATGACCCTAACAAACAGTCTCCCAAAAACCAGTCCAAGCCACAGGAAAATAAGGGTCATAGGAAGATGAAGAAGGACACCGAAAAATGGTGTGATTTCCACAAAATCCCTTGGCACAACACCGATGAATGTCACTCAAAATAGTCATTGGTGGCCAAAATCAAAGACAAGGAGCTGAACCCTTATTCAGAATCTGATTCAGAAAATACTGATAGAAGACATATCATCGACGCAGACCCCAATGCTATTGTCACAACCACAACAATTCAACTAGAAGAGCCAACAGATCCTAAAGAGGGGGATCACCTTTTTCATTTACAGATGTGGGTGAAGGGGACTCCACTGCATTTTATTGTTGATAGCAGAAGCCAAAAGAACCTCATCTCAGTAGAGGTCATCAAACAATTTGGATTTTCGACAACACCACACCCACAACCATAAACCATTGGGTGGTTTTGACAGGGACGAGATATCCATGTCATCCAGTAGTGCCTATTGTCATACAACATCCAACCCTTCAAGGATGAGGTATTATGTGATGTTGTCCCACTGGATGTATTTGATGTTCTCTTGGGACAACCATATATGTGGAAGCGCCATGCTACCTATGAGTCTCGACCTCGTAGTGTCATTGTTACTCTGGGGAGTCATCTCTACAGGATACCATAGGTGGTTCTGACTACTATCCCACCTAAACAGTTTCGCAATGTAGTATCTCATACTACAAAATTTAGCTTCTTCACAATCTATTTAAAAGGTGAATAGAAGGATACTGCAACCACTATAGCCTTGGCCCAAGCACCTTCTATCCAACAGAAGTAGGTCAACAAGACTGCAACAAAGTGCAAAGATTCCTTTTGCACACAGACATCTCATGTAGCCAGACTGGTTAGAAAGGTCCAACTCTTCCAGTCACAGGTTCATGACAACCTTCAAAAAGCTAAGCAACACAACTTCTCCAACAAGGCAAGTAACTCATCAAGATGCAGATTCAAAAAACTCTTTTCCCTCTCCCCCGGACACTCAACGCAATGGAGACCATTTCTTCCTAGGGAGGGAGGATTGATCTAGGTGTATATCAGTGGCCACCCACCTTTTCCAACTCACTCAAATCAGTTTTCTAGCAATTTTTGCAATTTACTATTTTTAGCAGTTTTTAACTTCTAGAGCCATTTTGAGGGCCTAAATGAAGTTTTTTCAATATTAGGCTTCTCAATGATAGCCTACGGCTTTGATTAAGCCCCCAAAATGAATCTCCTCGATGATACCTTTCCAACGAGCTATCATGCACCCCAAACAAAGATCGTATGCCAAAGTTATGCCCTCAAGAAGTTGATACACCAAACTACCCAAAACGGGGTCCACAAAATTGTTGGTTTTTCATCTTCCGGGGTTAGGTTTTTGGATTTTCTTTATGAGAAAAAGGCCTTTGGTGCCTCATTGTAAAATCATCCTCTCACGAATGTGAGTAGCCGTCACATCTCTTCTCAGAGATAAGCTGCCACCATTATAGTGAGTCTTTCACTCTATATTTTTATAGTCTTTGTACATTTTCTCTCATTAATAGAAAATTGTGTATTACTGTATCTCTCTATTTATGGTTGCATCTCTGATACATTTCTGTTATATTATTGAATATTCGAGATATCTCTGTACATTTCTTTATTATATCTCAGCTCTCATTTCATGCTGAAAATAATCCGGATAATCTTTCAATGCAAATTTTCTTGCCTTAATTCCAAAGGAGAGAGAATATTCCTCTTTTGAGAATTTTAGACCAATCTCGTGTTGTAATATGATTTACAAACTTATATCCAAGATCATAGAAAATTATTTCAAGCCTATCTTAAGCGAAATTATTTCAGAGGAACAATTTGATTTTCTCTTCAAGAGACAAATCCATGATGTGGTCGTGCTAGCCCATGAAGCTTTGCACACTGTAAAAACCTAAAATATCCCCTCCATTTTCATGAAGTTATATCTTTTGAAAGCTTACAACAATGATAGTTGGGTTTTTAGTAGGCTTGATCTGATTCAAATGGGGATGAATCTGGCCACAATCAACTGGATAATGGGGTGTATTGAGTCAACCTCTTTTTCCATCCTTATACATGGTTATCCATAAACTTTATTTTGTTCATTGAGAGTCCTTTGCCAAAGATGCCCCTTGTCTCTTTTCCTTTCCTCATTCTGGCAGCGGGGCTTAGCAAGTTAATTAAAAATGATCAGAGGAATGGCCTCCTAAAAGGATTAAAAATCACTTGATCGAACTTTCTCTCTCATATTTTATTTGTTGATGATGTTATTCTCTTTGGTGCAGGGTCAGTTAAGGAATTTCAACCTCTTAAAGAAATTATGGACTTATTCTGTGCAACTACAAGAATGTAGATTAATATGGCCAAATCCATTTCACTTGTTTATGGGATCAAGCAAGATGTTCTAGACCAGTTGGATGTTATCCTTCCCTTTGCATGGAAAACTATAGAAGAAAGAATTAAATACCTTGGTTGTGAGATAAAACCAAATGCGTACTCTTTTGGTAAATGACTGTGGCTCGTCAAAAAAATATAAGCAAGAATCTCTCTCTAGGTTCATCATTGGTTATCTAGAATATGTCTCCTTATTCTCCTTCAACATTTCTCAATATAATTATAGTATATTTGAGCTTCCATTGCTAAAATTCATAATGGAATTTTAACCAAGATTAGAAAAGTATGTTTTCAGTTCCTTTGGTCAGGGCGTAAGGAAGATGACGGGATCCCATTAGTCAAGTGGTCATGTTTAGCAATGCCAAAGGATTTGGGCAACTGTGGAATAAAGAATATTTACTGGTTTAGTAGGGCATTAATGATGAAGATCTTGTGGAGACTCATTCATACCAATACATTGTGGGGTAGAGTGATGTTATCTAAGTATTTATCTGGCATGTCTTTTGTTGATTGGCTTATAATGCCAAGGAAGTCGATGGCAAACCATTCGATTATATGGAAAGCATCGTTCAATGTTTTTCCTCTCGTTGGGGAGTGGAAAATATGGTGAATTGGAAATTGTAAGAGCTTAAGAATCAATGAGGATCCATGGGTGGACTCGTCTAGTGTTTTCAAGTTATTCGACGTGTTGGTTTCCTCCCTTCATATCATGGAATTTTCTAGTGGATTGGCTTAAAAGCTAGAAGGAAGATCAGGTAGTTATGGACCTCAGAGCTCTCCCCTTATTCTTTGCTTATTTCATTTGGTGGTCGCGTAACTTGTGCATATTCCAAGATAATTACATCCCTTTAGAGGTAGTGGAGGGGTTGGTTTCAAAGTTGGAAAATGAGTTGAAAATAGAGAAAAAATTTCATAAGCAGAGGCATCTTGTTATGCACTGAATAATATGTCAAACAAAGAGCAATCCTTCTACGAACAAAAACATGTATATTTATTTTTTGAAAGTATGAAGTTTTTTCTTTCTTGAAAAAATGTTGTCTTTCATCTGAAATCATATCACTCATTTAAAGATTTAAAAAAAATTAAAATTAATATATTATAATAATTATATATTTATTTATTAAATTGAATAAGGTTAAAGTAGTTTTTATTAATACATGTCAAATTTATTTTTAAATTATCTTATAATAATTCAAAATTTGTCTTCAATTTCCCTTAAATCATGACACTTATTTAATAAAAATAATAATACAATAAAAATAATAATACAAAAATTGTTAAATAAATATTATATGATGACACTCATTTAATAAAAATAATAATACAAGAATTGTTAAATAAATATTATATGATGCATACAAAATCACTGGTCACCATGTCAATGGCAAAGAACACTAATAAGACCTTCATCACACACCTCACAAGTTTAATTAGATTGATATATTACATGCTATTGTATGGATTATGGAATTTATTTAAATGGTTTTATGCTATTGATATATTAAATGCTATTTTATGCTTAGTACTACTATTAATTAGTTGTGGGTTGAAATTTAACAAGTTAATACTTCCTAATTGAATCCTTATCAAAATAAATACTTAGTTAATCAAAATTTATAGAAAGGGAACACATTTTGCTTTAAAAAAAAACAAGAATAGGATAAGTGGAAGAAACTCTAAAATAGCATTAGCATACTAAGAAGGTGACGGATAGATTTGGATAGATTTGTTGTAATGGTATTAAGCATACTTTCCTCATAGCTTCCACACAACTCACTGTGCCTGCTCTAATTCCTTCCAATGTCATTTTGGATATTAGGGTGCTCTCCACGCTTACAAAATTTCAATTTGGCGTTTTCATGATCGATATTGGCTGGTATGCTCCATGGTAAAGATCATAATTTGCAAAGGGAACTCAGGGTGGAGGGGAAAACGAGGACTAAATAGAGGGTCGACTATTCTTGTCTCATGGACACTTTTGTGTCTCGTGTCGTGTCATGCTGTAGAACACTACGTGTAAGATAAACATTTTCTATGCTGAAACAGAATTGATTTGATAAAGATAGGGTAAGTTAACATTTAATGTTTACAAAGTAATGTTAGATTCATGTTTAGCATTACTTGGTTTGGTAAAAATAAGAACACAAATGTGAGCTTTAAGTCAAAGTTAACCTAAAATAATTTCTCCTTATTCTCTCCTCTGCTTTGGGAAGAGACCAAATAAAA
Organism: Picea engelmannii; assembly: GCA_009831015.1. Classification (NCBI taxonomy): domain Eukaryota; kingdom Viridiplantae; phylum Streptophyta; class Pinopsida; order Pinales; family Pinaceae; genus Picea; species Picea engelmannii. Next base: position 59,566 of record ML835494.1, on the reverse strand, counting down.
GGTAAAACTTAAAACTTAGATTAAGGAACAACTTTAATTATATGATTTTTGGAAAAATTTAATTAAAACAATGAAAATCTATTAGTTTGTGTGTCAAGTTAATAAGAAAAGTGTCCCGTGAGACAGCGCGGTTGGTAATGACAAGTACCTTTCTCCAAGTGTTGGGAGGAGGTCTTGAGGTCAAATCCGGCTGGGTCTCCGGGATGAATTGTAATGGCTGCTTGTGATGTAAATGATTTATATCTCTAATATAAATCGAGTTAATTTCTCGTTGGAAAAAAGTTAATAAGAAAAGTGAAAATTCAATTACTAATAATCCCTCAGCCCGAAGAGCAAGTGCTAAGGAACTAATAAAGAAAGATATTATGTAAAACATAACATAACTTCTACCTTAAAAGTAAAAGTATAAGGAAATATATTATGTAAAATATAAAATCATTAAAATGCTTCATAAAATTATAAATGATATTGGATGCGTCTAATTATAAACTACGAAAGACCATCTTATCCTTTGACACTTTTTGAAGTAAGGAAAGATATTATGTAAAACATAACTTCTTTGTAAGGAAATATATTATGTATAATATTTATTATGTAAAATACAAATATTATGTAAAATATAAAATTATTAAAATATTTGATAATTTTAAATATTATTTATTTTGAATATATATATATATATATATATATATATATATATATATATATCATTTTAAATATAATATTTTTAATTTTTTTTATAAAATAATTAAATGAAAATATTAATTTTCAATATCATTTTCATGATTATGTATATTTTTTTTATTGTATTATAGTTTATATATAGTTTATGTTTTTTATCGAAAAAAAATCTTTATATATATTACATAAAAACATCAAATTCAAAAGAAAAAAACATCAAATCCAAAAGAAAAATATAGACTAAGGGTTTGTCAATTTTGACGAAGTGCATTTCTTACATCTAATTCTATATTAAGGGTTCTCGGAAGTAGAATATGATATTATTAGACTAAGGGTTTGCTAACTTTGACGAATTGCATCTCTTACATCTAATTTTATATTAAGGGTTCCCGGAAGTAGAATATGATATTATTAGTATTGGCCAATACAAATATTACCAAAGGTACTTTTGTGTTAATGATAATACTTAGATGTTGGATTAACAAATATACCTTTGTGTTAATGATAATATTTAGGATGTTCGATTTCATATGCTTTGATCATAGAAGGAAAATGATGACGCTCCTTATTTAATTTATTTTAAAAAGATGATGCTTTTTATATTAGTCAAGTTTTTATATTATTATTGTTAGTTTTTAATAGAAATTGGGAGAATTTGTATTATAAAAATTGTAGTTGAGGTTACATAACAAAATTACAAAAAATATTAGTATCAAATTCCAAGTAAAATTGCTAGCTCTTTATCTGTCAAAAACAAAGTATATATATATTTACAAAAACTACACCCCGATATTTCTTATATGTATATTTTCTTAAAACACTCTTAATATTCTCATTACTTTGCAAAACATAACATTTCATGAAGATTTAGTGACCATTAGCCTCTTTGAACCCGAGATTGGTTGGATGAGATTCATGATTGCGAATATCCATGTCTTCAAGCATTTGATGAACCATGTTGTCCTCAATCTCCGGGTGAACATAATTTATGGACATTTTGAAATTTGAGGTTGCCTAGTGAGAACGTTTACTTAAATTGAGAACCAAATTTTTGAGTATGTTACATTCCACTTTTAGGTAGTTAATTTGTTGTTTCTACCGAGTTAAAGTGTTTATGATTATGAAATTTTGCATAGAATATTGATATTCAATCTCATGGACTTTTGATGTAACTGAAAAAATAGAGGTGGGTGTTTGATTTCTTGAGACTAAGATTAATATATAGTTCACAAACTCTTAAGAGAAAACCCCAAAAAATTAAAATTTATTATAAATAGTTCATTTCACCATATTAAAAAAAAAAGATTCCATAAAATGAAGACTTATTTAACATGTTATTAAGTAACAAGAATTGGAAAAATAATGTAATTGAAGTGTTTCACCATAACTAGTAAAACAAACAACAAACTTTGGTGAGGTGCAAAGCATATCAATATAATTGCTTTGCCTACTTTGAATCTAAGACACTCGAACATTTCTAATCACATATTTACAATGATATTAATGGATCCACGGGTAAGATTACACCCTCATTGTATTTGGCACTTAGGCAAGTTGAATCTAATGGAAACACAACCTCCCCTCCCACATAAACCCTAATTGATATAGAAATAAAATTTTAAGTCCAACATAAAACAAATTACCAAACCGTCCAAGCTCTCCATCAAGATATTTCATCCTCACTGGTCTTGAATTCTGAATGAAAAATAGAAAACATGCAACCAACAAATTTAGTGCAATTTAGTGCATCTGATGTAAAGGACTAAATTTTGCAAAAATTATCTTAAACAATATAAAGACAATTTGTATTTTAAAAATTTACCTCAGGTAATGCATAATTATTGTGAAGTTCTTTTATAGCTCTTTCTACTTCCTCAATAGTTGCATATCTAATAAAGCAACATCCTGATACAGGATGAGACACACACATTAACTCACAAAAACAATCATATGGCATAAGCTTGTATTTTAAAAATCAAGTCACAGGTTGAAGTCTATGAAAAATAATTGAACTTTAATATAAATTTATTTATTTATAATGTCATATTGGCTATTATCTAAGGGAAAAAAATTCCACAC
>ML835494.1:31308-56733 GCA_009831015.1 Picea engelmannii | reverse complement strand
ATTCAATAAAATTCAACAACAGTCTATTTAACAACATTAACAACAATGTATTTATAATGGAAAACTTTTTTTGAAATTTACAAATCAACTATGTTTTTGAAAAGTCCAACATTTCATTTCAATTGGACAAAACTGCACCCAAAAATTATTAAAAACATAATAAAAATGAAGCAACAAAAACTCTCACCTCCTTGTTGTCAAGTTATCTTATTTTTAATCAAAACAACTTCAAGTACATTTCCATGCTGAGAAAATATGGGCCGTATCTGGTAATAAAAAACATTGACCATTTATTAACTATAAAAAAGAAATACAACATCAAAAAAATTATAACACATTCCAATATACAAACAGGTCTGCACAAAATATCAATGTATACAAATGTGAGGATACGATTGAGACAAGTAGAAGGAATGCCATAGAAAGTTGGTTGATTCATTCAATGACAATGAATGTCATAGATAGTGGTGAGGATACGATTGAGTTCCTCTCTAGACAAGTAGAAGGAATGCAATAGAAGGAATGTCATAGATCGCGATAGATCAAAAGTTGACTCATTCATTCAATGACACTACATAAGTGTGTGTTAAGACAACACTATCTACATCTATTCACTCAAGACTCTATTAATAGTCTTAATGATCAACAATCTATATAGTTTATTTAAGAAATTGTAAGTTTAATGATCAACACTCTATACAGTTTATTTAAGAAATTGTAAGTTTACTTAAAAAATTGTAAGTTTAATGTATTGTCACACAAATTATAGTCTTTTTAAATCTTTTTATTTAAAGATTTATTTAAGAAACTGTAAGTTTAATAATCAGTGTATTGTCACACTATAGTCTTATAGTCTTTTTATTTAAAGATTAAATTTAATAGTCAGTTTATTGTCACACTATAGTAAACTATAGTATTTATTGTCACACTATAGTCTTATAGTATTTTTATTTAAAGATTAAGATTATGTGACAAACACTCAATAAAACTTACTTTATCCAACATTGAAAAAAATCTAACCTAGAAAAAAATGAATCCTTTTTAACTTAAGGAATTGTCACAATTTAAAGATTGCATGTAATCTTAAAAAGTTAGATATACAACAATATTTTTAACTTAAGGAATTGTCACTTTAAAGATGGCATACAATCTAAAAAAGTTAGAAATACAATGAACAATCTTAAAAAGTTAGATATACAATGAAAAGTTAGGATATACAATGAATTAAAAAGTTAGATATACAATGAACAATCTTAAAAAGTTAGATATACAATGAAAAGTTAGGATATACAATGAAGAAAATATCTCGGGAGGAGCCTCGAAGTCTCCAATAAGACTTGGAATGTCACAATCAATAGAATTATAAATAAATAATTCTTCACAAAATATTTAATAAAAAAATTACAAACCATGTTATAAACTTAAGGATATGATTGATGTATTAAAATTCAACGGTGAACTAATAGTCATTCAATGATAAATCGAACGCTAGAGTCCCGGCTTACCTTCGGTAGGGACTAATAATAAAGGGTCCTGAGAGAGGTAGCTCACATCAATATTAAATTACCTCCAAGTCATATCTACCATTAATTTCACATCAATATTAACTTACCTCCAAGTCATATCCACGATTAATTCCAATGGATTGAGAACTCATTTTAGGAGGAAATGTTAAAAATTTACACACATGGAATTAAAGGGTCCTGAGAGAGGTAGCTCACATCAATATTAAATTACCTCCAAGTCATATCCACCATTAATTCCAGTAGATTGAGAGCTCATTTTAAGAGGAAATGTTAAAAATTTACACATATGGAATTAAATAGAGATACACATTACAGGTCCAGAGAAGCTTTACTCATTAAAACATCACATATTTTAAATTATGAAAAAGTTTTATGTACAATATACACATGAAATTAAATAGAGATACACATTACAGGTCCAGAGAAGCTTTACTCATTGAAGCATCACATATTTTAAATTATGAAAATGTTTTATGTACAATATACACATGGAATTAAATAGAGATACACATTACAGGTCCAGAGAAGCTTTACTCATTGAAACATCACATATTTTAAATTATGAAAATGTTTTATGTACAATATACACATGGAATTAAATAGAGATACACATTACAGGTCCAGAAAAGCTTTACTCATTGAAGCATCACATATTTTAAATTATGAAAATGTTTTATGTACAATATACACAATACATTTTTGTAAAAGTTTGGATAAGTCTAAANAAAAAAAAAAAAAAAAAAAAACAAACTTATGTCTAGATCAAGATGACTAATTTCAAAATGGATTAAAGAGAAAAAAATTCAAGAAAACAAGTTGATAAAAAAGAGTGCACAACAATAAAACTTTACTCCCAATTTTAAATGTTATTTCCTAGAACATGTGCATTAAGAAAAAAACTTGAGACAACTCACACTTCTTGTCCCATAAAGGGAGAATGTGGAGAAGGGAGGAAAGTGCAAGAATTTTGATGCAATATATAGAAAGGAAATTAAGAGTGAAGGAGGGAAAGGGTAAGACCAATGAGCACAAAAATGGCGAATAATGTCAGCAACTTCTCATTTCTTTTAGTCATTTGCTTTATTTGTTTTTTATAATTGTTGTTCAAAAATAATTGTGCCCTTTATGGATTATTCTCTACTGTATGCTACCATGTTACCAAGCAGTTAGTGATGTTAAGTAGATTAATATTCTATCACTAGTTAACCAAATATTAGTTGTTGGAATACTTCGTTAAGCATCAAGGTGCACGATCTTGGGGAAATGCTAAAGTCTTGTGTGCTCATTGGGGTCACTTACATGCCTTTGGATGATATTTTAACCATACATTGACAAATACTTTAGCACTTTAGCATGTTGGAGATGCTATGAGTTTCACTAGAACCTTCTCCACTAATTTCTTTGTCAAAAATGTTAGGGGAAATACTTCCCTTAATTTGGTTATGGGTTGAAAATGTAGAATAATTTTTATTTTTTTTCAAAATATGCTTTCTTGGGTATGACTTTGAAAATTTTAACTCCACCAAATTTTTTTAACGCTAGTAGAGAAAGCTTAATTCACCTCATTAAAGTGATTTAACTCACTTCAAAAATTGTAAAATAATACAATTTTATACCATGCATTTATTGTGCAAAGTTATATTATTTAGTAAAATAAACCACATGCATTTAGGGTGAATAAAAACGTATATTATGGTGCTTGCGTTTTCATGGGAAACTAGCTTAATTCATGTGTTTTTTCAACACAAGGAAAATAACTTGCTACCTAATTCAATTCACTCCTCTACTCCCATGGGAAAATAATTTAATTGATAGGGTTTGAATTTTTCATTTTCATTTTTAAGGGATTCATTGGGTTTGGTCTTAACTTCTATTCCTTGCTTTACATGCTTTATTTCAAACTTCCAATCATGTAATCAAATAATTTTGGTCAATAATAAGGTTTGGATAATGAATGATTTATGGTACCCAAGCCATATCCACAAGTTTAATATTTTTTTTTAGAGAATGGTTTATAATGTAATGGACAAGTTTAAGTTATTGTATGATCTATACTTATTTGTGGATCATATGAACAAGTTCCATTTATTGTATGTCTAATTTTATTCCTAAACCTGATCTAAATAAGCTTCCTTTTGAGAAATCTTTTACAACAATTAGAACCATATGGCCATGAAAAATGAAAAATTGAAGAGGTGGAGGGACTTTATTTCATCATATTTTAGGTTGCCATCATCTTTGAAATGAAAACACAAAGAAATCTAAATAATGGTTAGCATGTATTTAATGCAATATATGGTGTATTTATTTCTATTGAATTCACTCCATTATTATCTTATTAAATAAAAAACATAAACCAAATATTACTATGGTATCCAAATATTATTATCAACCTTACCATTTGATTGGTAACACACATTTGCATGCAAAATTGTGGGTGTGCACTCTCTCACACACACACTAGTGCATACACACACACACAGACACACACAGACACACACACACACCCAACACACACAGACACACACAGACACACACACGCACCCAACACACACAAACACATTTCTAAGGAAAAAATCATGGAGAAACCCAGGGGATGCTTCCCCACATTCATGGATGTTATCAATAGTAAACCCATTGGTGTAGAAAAGTGCAAATCAACCAGGGGGATTTGAACTAGACATCTGTCGACACATAACTAGTCAAATGCCCAACAATATTTGTGAAAAACAGTTGAGATAACCACTTGGGATCCTTATAGATACATATGTGTGTGTATATGTATGTATATATGTATGCATATGTGCGTGTGTGTACACACACACACATACATGAGGAAAAACTTGTGGGGAAACCCATAGGAACTTCCCCACATTTCATGGATGCTACCCATTATAAGCATGTTGATGTTGATTATGACACCTAACCTGATAGGGACATAAAGTGAGGCATGCAATGGAGGAAACAAACTCAGGGGATCAACTGATGAAGACCAATTCTGGGGTTCTCAAAGATCCTGAACGTAATGGGTTTTATCCTTGGACCTGTAGGTTATCTGGCCCACACTTAAAAAAAAAATCATCCATAGCACCAAACTTCCATCTACACCCGGATTCATCTCAGAGTTATCATTTGAATTTTTTGTCCCTTTGAATTTTATAGGGACTTCAAACTTGCGTAGTTCTATCAACCATCTCCATGTGACCTTGAGCTGGAACCTTGGGTGCGGATCAGAACAATTTGTCGCCACTTTCCTAATGCACGAGAATGATCTGATGAGTGATATAGCATCAACCGTCGATCATTAACTAGATTGACGGTTGATATCAATGGACTGATAACGCTAGCCATCAATCTAATATTGCAACAAAAAGTTGCATCTGAATTTGCGTTGACCTCCTTAAATGACGTCGGATGTGATTAATCATTGTTGATCTTGTGACCCCTCCTTGAGCTGTTGATTACCCTTAATCAACGACTACGCGAATTTGTGGGACCACCTGGATCCTAACGATCATCATCACTGGACCACCAGAAGTTTTCAAATTCCACACACTACCAAGGCCATGATCTAGTGTGATGTGGAATCCATCACGTGGACTTACCGATGTGAACTTACCACATGTCACTGTCTACTAGGTTTCCATGTGTCACATTGATCCGTGACTTTCCCACGCCCAATTGATAAATGGACACTAACACGTATCACCTTCCGAGTGGGCCATGTGTCAATCCTTGAGTGGCATCATATGTATGTTGACATATGTTGGATCAGGTCATCGGACTTGTCTCTATGCTTGGGTCTTCTTTGTGTCTGATCCTATACGTTAACTCTCAAGCACCTTCGCATATCTGATCTATTTCTACGTTGTCAATATTCTGATGAATGGGAGGTTAGATCTTATTGCTCCACACTTCCGTTGTGATTCCAATTTCCATTGATAGCCCCCTTCAACAAATGATTGCCACATGTATCAGACATTGGGTCGCTGGAATGGTTCGGGACTTCACCTCTTCTTATGATGTCCTAGGTCCAAAAGGATCTAGACCATTATTTATCTTCTCTGATGAACAATTAGATCTGGTTCTTGATGTGTTCTTCCTTGAAACTTCTAGCTTCGATCAGGCTCCGATGACTCTTTCTAATGAATGGTTAGTGTTCAGGTTCTTTTGTCACAAGAGTGAGAAAAAGAGAGACCCTTAATTACCCTAGTAAGCTAACAAGGCATAACAAAAGGATGCTCATCAAGTTAGTGGATCTGCAAGTGAGAAAAAAAATACAAAGCTAGCAAATAACAACTAAGAATAAGAAACAAAATAAACTAAGAAAAACAAGTGATGCATGAAATTGAACACATGGAATGGTTACCCAATGGAACTAAATATTCAAATTGAGTGCACCAACAGGAGAAATATGGGACAATGAATCCCTTATTCCCCCTAAGGGAGGGTTCTTTGATCCCTAAAAGCTAAAGCTATCACTCTCCAATGGTGAGTCTACAATGGTGAAAAATACCCAAGGCTTAGCTTCACAAGAGGTGTAAATCTTTCTCAATGCTACACTTGCTCAAACTTATGGATCAAGGGAAAGATAGCTTTCTTCAAGAGAATTTGAAAAACATAACAATGTTATGGATTCTTCTTCTTTTTTGCATACAATTATCCTCTATTTATTGGAGGATGGAAAGATATTTCTCAACTACTTACAAGCGTGAATGGGAGGTCTTTGAAGGTACCTCCCATCCCTTTAAGTGATCCCAAGACATAATTTTGGGGCGATTTTGGGTATGGGGGAGATCCACTCCATCCCAGAAATGGTTGAGGCCTAAACAAAATCATTAATGAGTTGTTTCCACATCTGTGTGGGTTTTCCGAATGTCAGTCGTGCACTCCATGCATTGTGCATGTTGTACGCCGTGTTAACCCACATGGATGTGCACTCACTACTTTTGCTGAATACACGCAGAACTTCAGAACCATTTTATATAGTTTTGTGGGTATCTTGCCAAATTGAATGTGATACTTCCATAATTATTGGTAGTATGTTGTGCTTGGTTTTTTCATCCATTGTCTGCATTTGTCTAAGAAAGTTTTTGGTGATAAAAAACTCCCCCTAATGTGTGAGGTTAGGAGCATACATATAGCCAAAAGACATCAATGTTTCTTTTTGCTGAAATTGTTGTAACAATAGGAGAGTTGTAGCTTTTGTTTAAGATGGAGTGTAAGAATGACCCGTTGGAGGAAGAGGGGATTCGTATTAGTGACAAAATTCTCCAAAAACTAAAATATAAAGATGCATCTTTGTACAAATAAGGAAGACATGCCCCATGCTCATGTCATGAAACCAAAAGAATATGAGTGTGAATGAAAACTTTTGATGAAGTGGATATTGACATCGCCCTTGGGGGTGTCAATAATGACAGATGAAAACTTTGTGGAATGAACTAGCTCTGAATCGAGTGGTGAATGACTCAGAGGAATTAATGTCCTATCAAATTTATAGGTCTTCAACTACTACTGAAAATTGCAACAGTCACATAGTAAGACCCACCATAACATGAAACTTTGTTGGAGTCGAATGTTATGGGGAGAAATGACATCAAAGATAATTGAGGGCTCTTTTTGTGTCGTCTGAGACTGCTCATTGGTAGTGGAATGAGAGCCAAGATATTTCCACCTTTCTAGAAACTTGTGTTGACGTCGACATGAAAGGGGGCGCGAATGTAAGAAGCAAAGGGATTCTTGACATCCAGTTGATCAAAATGGTATTAGGAACTGTATGGAGGAAGAGCTAAAGGGACTGGTGACATGGATGAAGCTAAAACCATATGGGATGTGAGAATTTCCCTTGTTTGGGGGAAAATGGAGTGATGGCATCAACCGTAAAAACACGATTTGGTGTCGGGGGGATGACTAGATTTGGGTGGACTGTGCTGAATGGGTGAGACTACAAAGGAGTGGATGATGGGAAAAAATATAGATTTTTAGGAAAGGGGTGTAAGTGGTAGTCAACATTTTATTTATGGTAGGGATAGATTTGCAGAGATGGTGATGAAAATGAAATGCCCCAATCAAGGGAAACATGGGTTATTGTGTGCCAAGGAAAAAAGCGTCGTTGGCTACAATGGAAAAAACCTTATATACTTGCTGAAAAGGGAAAGGTACTTTATACAATTACCGACTGAAATAAAGAATGATTAGGATTGAACATACATATACAAAAACAGGTTCCCTAGTGAATGATGGCTTGGCCTTGTTGGGGCACAAGTATGATAGGGTTGAGTGATGGAGGGTGGGGCCCCCATTGGTGAGTTTCTGTATTGGGTAGATGAATGGAGTATGAACTTGAAAATGGTCAATTGATGTTGAATGGAATAGAGTGCTAATGATAATGTGGGGGCACATTGAATGTAACTACAACCATGTTATTTGGGAGTCCAAAATGGGAAGGTTTAGCAATATGATGAGAAGAAGTATGAGGTTCATTCTCGGAAATGCGAAACTATCAGGAATCCCAATCCTAGGGGAATGAACGACATGAGTGTTGATTTTCCAGGGGGGAAATTTCTCTAGAAAAAATCATGTAGGTGAGAGTGCTATCGGATGAACGTACCAAAATTCAATGTGGGTGATGGTACTACAAAGCTGGATGAGGGGGTCCTACGGGTAAATGTCAGAGGGTATAACTGGGATGTGCAGTTGTTTATAGAGGGTGCAAGTGCATGCCGATTCAAAATGTATACTTGAAGGGGCCATATGGTGGCCGAGGCTGAAGGTTTGGAGGAGGTCATTGATGAGTACCTACACATACAAAATCGGATACCTGACGTGAAACATATCTGAAGATGAAGCACATATGACATTTATTTGAGAAAAAAATGTGTAAGAATGATGCGTACCTGTTCTTGGGGTGCAACGAGGACCCCCAAGGGCATGAGAATGGAATGAGAGACTAAGGGTACCATTGTGAAGATTATATGTTTAGGATCCCGGTGGTGCGAACAATACAAATAATAGAGATTGTATTCTCCAGAATGAAGCTGGGGAAGCTTTGCAAAAGGATGTATATATGGGTGTGGGGTCCACAATGCCACCTCATTTGTACTTGTCACTGTGGAGGACTGCCAGTGATGCTATCAGAATTTTGTGAGTGGTATGAGAGTAGATGGACTCATATTCAGGCAATGAGAGATCCAGGTAAGTCGTCACAACCTCTTTCATAGGTTAGGTGTTTTTTGGGGGAGCTTAGGGGATGTACGGATGAATGTATAATCAATTTTATGCTTGAGTGGGGAGGGATGCGTGGGGGGAATCCAGATTCCCATGCACATGAGTGCGGGAGTTATTGACATAGATGTGTTTAATGCACGACTGTGGAAATATATCTTGTGCGAATGTGCACAGAGATCAGAGTTTCAACCGCGGGAGCGAGGGTTGTGGGGGTGCACGACTATTGTGAGGAAAACCACACATATGAGCACAAATGTTGAAGGGATATTTGTGCGTATGATCGCGACTATTGTGAAAATAGTTGCACTTATGTTTGCGCCTATTGGGTGTTCAGGCGCATTGCTTTTGTGTGCTTGTCAGAGGAACAAGAACGTGCATGTGCGCGATTGTTAGTGGTACAATCATGCTGATGTGCGCTATTGTTGGCATAACAACCACGCTAAAGTGAATGACTGTTGGGGGAACAATCGTGTGGGGGATAACGGTTTTTTTTTTCTTAGAGTAAGCATTGTGCTTGAGGATGATTCCAATAAGGGATATTGCCCCAAGGGTGAATCCTCTCGCTGATGGAGATGTACCATAGTTAGGGTCACCATAGGTGGTAGTTTTACGATTGGATGAGCTTAGCCTGATTTTGTATGATGTATAGGAGTTGATGAACTCCCATTTTATATAGATTGAGGTTTTGAGTATATAGGGCCTAGATGTGGAGCTAAGGCATTGCATTTTTGTGTTAGAAACATGGATGATATATGTGATCTATATATATGAGTAGACCATTTTGATGATATATGTTTATGATGTTTTGGTTATATATGAGTGATGTGATGATGATGTCTTTGTTTTATTGGGATGATTAATTCCTATATAAATGTATGTTAATGTGATAAATTCCAATCTAGGACTTGATTATCCATGTGATGTGCAAATTGGTTTAGACTCCTAGGAATATGAGTATCTGTGATGGACTCAAAATTTCGTAATAGAATTTTAACTTGTAGGTACTTGTGATACAGACATGGATCCCGGATGTGATACACATTGTCCAACTGCAAAACGATGAGCTGGGAATCTAAAAGGACTCTAAGGTGATTAATATGGAGGTGATTGGCCTCAGAGAGGAGAGCAATGACGACAACATATTCAACTTGGTTGTTGGTAGTAGGGTCGAGGCAGATACCACTGGAGTGGAGTAATACATGATTGAGGGTGTAAATGGCCCAAGCCATTGAAGCGATATTCTGAGTCTAATGGCTAGTACTGTCAGCATACCCAACGTGGTAGGAGAACAAAGGATTCATCTGTAAAAACAAGGACAAAGGATTAGGCCCATATGGTGGGAGGGTTGTGTGAAAAAGGATAAAAAAAACTAGGAAAAGCAAGAAAATCCTAAGGTAGTGGAGATACGCTCAGGGGTAGAATTTCTTCAAGTATAACCCATTGACAGGGTCCTTGAGTGTAGATTCTTAGGGGTGGGCCATAATTTAGGTGCCTTTGGTGAGGCATTGACGAACAATATAGGGGCCTCGCTAAAGAGACTCAAATTTTCTATGGCCTAGGATGTTATGTGTGATGTCATAAGCCAACACAAGGTCACCTTTGGTGAAGGAATGAAGCTAACTTGATTATCAAAGACAACCTTGGACCGTTTCTTGGTTGCTTCATTGTTTTGGAGAGAGGACCATCGGTCCTCGTCGAGAGATCCGAGAATGAGCAATCATTGCTCGATGGGAGTTGTATTTGGGAGGAGATCGATTGCGGTGTGTAGAGTAAATATTGCACACTCTATGGGGAGGATGGATTCCACCCCATGAACGAGATGGAAAGACATGAAACTGGTGGAATTTTTGACTCTTGTGCGATATACCCATAAAGTCGAGAAAAGCATGTGATTCTAGTTGGTCTTATGTTTATCTACTATTCACTATAGCATGGTTTTGAGGAATTTATTGACTTCTTAGACTTTCCCATTGGACTGTGGGTAGTAAGGGGATGTGAACTCATGAGTAAATCCCATTTTTTTGGAGAGTTTAATGAAAACTTCATTCTTGAAATGTTTTCCATGGTCAAACACTAGTTGGAGGGGAACGCCGAAGTGGGAAATGATGTGATTGAAGAAAAACCAAGAAACCATGTTTGATGTATTGTTGAAGGTGGGCATGGACTCTTCCCATTTGGTAAAGTAGTCGACAATGACTACAATATATTTTTTCCCATTACTAGATGGGGGGTTGCAAGTCATGAAATCAATGCCCCATTTACAGAAGGGGCATATGGTTATGAGGGGATGAAGAAGAGTAGGTGGTGCTCGAGATTTGTGTGTGTGTAACTGACACTTGTCACAATGCTTGAATGCATGAATGTAGTCATGGAATAGAGTGGGCCAAAGGTAACTAGCTCGAATGATATTCTATGCATTAGGCATGCCAGATATGTGGCCGTCGCATGCCTCATTGTGGCAATCATTGAGGAATTTTTCCACCTCCTCAAGGGTGAGGCATCAATGTAGTATGGTGTCGACTCTTCTATGGTAGAGGATGTCTCTGATGAGGAGGTATTTGGAGGCTTGGTGAAAAATTTGACGACGATCCTCTCGAGATAGGTGAGGGATGGATTTTTGAGTTCGTAGGTAGACCACAATATCATTGTAACATGGGTTGTCAGATGATATGAGGAACAAATGCTCATATGGGAAATCCTCATTGAAAGGGGGGTTAGAGGAGTTAGATGGAAATTTGACCAAGAGTTCGGCCCAGATGAGGGATTTTTTTCTTTTTGGGGTGGTGAAATCCAGATCATATTCTTGGAGAATGATGATCTAGTGAGCATATTTTCCATTGATCTAGCGGTGGCTCGAGAGGTAGCGCATTGGGTTGGAATCTGCAATGACTTTGGTGGTGAAAATAAAGATATAGTGTCTCATCTTTTGAATGGTGAGGACAACTGCAAGGGCTAGTTTTTCCTCATGGTTGTATTTGAGCGAGGGTCTTGAGAGGTTTTTGCTGATATAGTAGATAACTTGCTTGCGCTAAACATCATCTACCTGAATGAGAAAACCAACAACTGAGACCACTGATGCAAACAAGTACATTATATAATCCCTATCATATTTAGGGGGACTAATTAAATGTAATTTGTTGAGTGCTTATTTTAGCGATTCAAATGCAACTTGGGCATGTTGGTCCCATTGAAGTGGGATGTCACATTTCAACAAGTGTAAGAAGAGCGTGAATGGAATAGTCAAGAATGAAATGCCGTAGGGAATTCAATTTGCCTTGGAGACTTTGTAATTTTCGTAAGTTTTTGGGAGGATGAATCTCATTGATGGATTGGACCTTGAGGGGGTCGACGATGAAGCTCAATAGGTAGCCTGCAATGACAAAAAAGACACATTTTAGGGGATTTAGTTGAATATTGTATCTTTGACAACGTTCAAAGATGATTCATAAATCCTCGATGTGTTGTGAGTGCTTATTGGAATGAGCAGTGAGGTCATCCAGGTAAGAAAGAATAATGTGAGCAGATCATGAAAGGAATATGTCATGGCATGCTGGAAAGTGGATCCAGTATTTTTGAGTCTGAAGGACATCACCTGATATGAAAATGAGCCCCAAGGGGTGGTGAAAGTGGTTTTGTACTAATCCGCATGGTGGATTTGAATCTGGTTATATCCTAAAAACCCATCCATGAGTGACAGGATTTCGTGACTGGTGTAGGCATCGATAACTTGGTTGATGAACGGGGTAGGAAATGTGTCTTTGGGACAATCTTGGTTGAGGTCATGAAAGTTGGTGTAAACCTAAATAATTCCCTATTTTTTGTTGACAGGAACTGAGTTTGAAACCCATGATGTGTAGGCTATCAAGTAAATGAAGCCGATGACCCACGGTTTATTGATTTCGTATTTAATAGCCATGGATTTAAAAGGGTGAAGGGGGCATTTATTCTAAGGAATAGGGGAAAAATTGGGCCATGTGTCAATCCAGTGTTCGACAATGGCTGAGTCTAACCCAGGAATTTCTGTGTAAGACCAGGAACACACATCTTGCTATTCTTGGTAGAGGGCCTTAAATGCTATGATTTTCTCTAGAGAGCGTGCATCCCCTAGGGTGATTTCTTCCACGGTATTGGGTTTGACATAGATGTCTACCTTGATTATGGGTGAGATATTTACCATATTTCCTTCTTCAAATGGGTCAGGTGTGGGTATTAGATTTTTGAACCAGTCTACATGGCCAGGGGGACGAAATCCTTAGCTTCAATAGTACAAACAAGGGCATTTGAGGGTGGCTAAAAAGTTTTGTGAGCTAGAAAAAAAGGATCGGTGGTGGAAGGTGTTGTAGGAAAATCTCTCTGCGGACAGGTAGATCGCCTCTAAGAGCTTGACCTTAACCCTAGACAGAAAAATTCTTAACGTGGACACTGACTTCCTTTCAAATCTATCTAAACTAATACATGAGAAGGAAGGATAACACAAGTACCTCGTTATCGACGTTTGTCCCTGCACACTCCGAGTTGCGCTCCAATCCTTTGCTCCCCACTGAGTTCTGCAGACAAACAAGATACGACTACTTCCTACTCTATTGATATTAGCTTGAAAACAAATCTATCAATTTAATGATAAGTTCATGTAACATCAGACACAAACTAGAAAGAAACAGGCCAAGTGTGTCATATTGATGAGAATAACGACAACAATACTTACAATCGTAGATGCGAATGCGAAAGCTTCGTCAAGTCCCCTTCATCTAACCCTTTCTCGAAAGATCCACAACCTGGCTGACAACAACTTCACTGATCACTTCTCCTTTGGCTGACTGTATGTTTTCTATGAGATCATAGGTTTCATGCCAGCAATTCTTCCCCCTTTCCACCATCATAGAGCTTGCTTATATAGGTTGGGAAGAGCTTAACCTCTTGAGTTATGTTTAGAACAAGTTGGGAACCTCCTCCTTAGATCAGGGATCTCTTGATGAAACCAAGAATTCGAGTACAACTGCTTCCTAATCTCGAAAGATCCTTTCCTTATTCTCCTCACCAGGCTAACAACAGACCCAGATTAGGGAGTGCTCCTTTAGAAAGGGCATTAGAGCGCTAGAACGCTCCCTGAGAAGCTTAAGGGGAGAGCCAGTGCTTCAGAAGTGGGCAGCACTCCTTCAGAGGGGTGAGGAAGCGTTATAACGCTCCCTGAGGCCTTATAGGCGAGCGCCAACGCTCCTAAGGCTGTTTCAGGGGAGCGTTCACCCTCAAAACTCTTGATTGAAAGCCCTTTTCAGGTGTTAAGAGTTGTTTGACTCCAGTGAACCAGTTCTCCTTCTTCAAACCAAGTTCATACGATGTTTTAAGTGTCTCCTTAGTGTCGTCATCATGGCAGTATGATTCAACAACATTTGCGACACTTGTAACCAACTTGCAACACTTGCGAAAGTTGTAAGGAAGTTGCGACACTCACGACAATTGAGAGGAATATGCAACACTTATCCAGTTGAGTAATTTTTATGTGTAACAGAAGGCATCCCATGGGTGATATTGTGCACATAATGCTTCCAGAATGTCTTCATTAGACTGAAAGATGAAGGAGTACAAGGAGTTTGTAACATGTGAGATTGAGGTATTGAAATTTGTGGGGACAATGGGAGAGGCATCTATGGATAGAGGTTGGGTTGAGGATTAGATGTCATCATTCAAAGCTGAGGTAGATGGACCTATGGGGGGCGAATGAGAACCTTCAATATATTTCATGAACTGAATATCGATATACAAGTTGAATGTAGGATGATATGGGGGAAGGGGAATCTCATAAACAAGTGTTACATGAGAGTTTGGGGGGTTTGGTGGGAAGTCTACGCCTCTTGGTGGAATGGAGATGGACAATGGGGTCAAAGGAAGGAGGTTGGGCCTTGGAGGGAAGGTGTTGTGAGTTCTAGGATGGGGATGATTCACAATCTGGTGTTGTGAGTGGGAAATACCTCTATGAACTAGCACTTAGGGTTAGATTATGCATGCAAAAAAGACCTAAAGATCTCTACTTTCTACCTTTGTCCCAGACCTAATCCCCATTATTCTTAAGCAAATACATAGTTAAGTGCGCATACCTTATTATAGGCATTTGATGTAGATCCTTCCTTACGCTTGATCGTTTTTTGATTGCAGCTCTCCTCCCAAGGCTGACCTACATTCACACAAAACAAACAACAAACTCCACATGCATTCAATATATAGATTAATGGGTTAGAGATTCGATAAACAAGTATACAATAAATCATAAAAACCTCATATGGTGGGACGGGAAAAGTATCTCTTTATTATTAACTTCAACAAATCAACTTACAATGATGAAGTCGGCCACTGCTCCATGAACCTGGTCCTAGGATCCTCTTCAAGTGTCCTCCAACTTCTTTTCTCTATCTTTCTCTTTGAACAAGAAAGGCTAAAGGGTTGGGACAAAGGGAATATGCAATTGGGTATAGTTTCTTTACTATGATTCTCCTCCTCCAAATGGGACCCCTAACCCTTCTTTTATAGGCTAGAAGAAGCTAGGTATTTGGACGAACCCTCGGCCATGCATGACCGGAAGGTTTAGTTAACTCACCCAAAGCTATGTGTTCCATCGACAACTTTCCTTTTTTCATGCTTTTGTAGGTACACGCGGGTTGTTTTGGGTCAACGAGCGTGTACACGCATGAAATAATAGAGCAGGGAATTTGGGCCTTTATAAAAAGTGTTTTTAAGAAGAGTTGTTCAGTAGTGTTTTAGCAAAGAAGGAATCTGAGATGGCCTGATGCCAGGTAAGCATGTTTGGTGAAAATTAGGGTTATTTAGGGTTATAACACCTGAGCCAATGAGGGTTTTTCCTGTGGAGTAATGGTTAGGAGGGATGCCTGTTGGTGTTCCTGCCTTGCGATAATGAGTGGGAATCTATATGCTTAATGATCTATCTGGTAATGTAACGCACAAGGGAATATCATGTGTTCATTTACTGGCGTGGAAATATAGTGAATGTTAGTAATCATTGATATAGTGGAGATGGGTTGTAATGATGTAGGAAATGTGGTTTGACACACTATTGCTAGGGTTTCTCAAAATTGAGGGAGAGACGGTTAGTGGTGAGTGTAATGGCCATACTGTGAGAAGATATCACACGCGTGTTTGGTCCTCCATTTACTGACGTGGAAATATAGTGAATGTTAGTAATCATTGATATAGTGGAGATGGGTTGTGAGGATGTAGGAAATATGGTTTGACACACTGCTTCCAGGGTTTCTCGAAATTGAGGGAGAGACAAGTAGTGGTGAGTGTAATGGCCATACTTTGAGCAGATAGTGAACACATGTTTGGTCCTCAGACCGTTGTGTTTGAAAGAGGATGGTTCTTTGATAGATAGTGTAATGACTGGTGTAGGCAATGATGGTGCAGTTATGTGACTTGGAATGAGGTTCCATAACTCTGGCAAGGTGTGACAAAGATTGGTAGGGTGTCCAACAGTGGTGCACAATGCGCATGGATGTGGGATACATGGTGGGGAAGGGAGAGTGGGTTCTTTCTTCTTCCTGGCACCACGTTGGTTTGTGGTGTTTCCCCCTTTGCGAGGATCTAAGTTTTCTATACTGGTAGAATTTCCCCCAACTGTGTGACTGGTTGGGTGAGTGGGTGGATGAGCCACTGATTGTGTCAATGAGACTGCAGGTTAATGTGGGAGAGATAAACCCAATACCATAGCTGGTGGTTCTAGATACCATAGATGGATAGCTATGACCATATTATGTAAGGTAAGGGTAGCAACAACTTGGCATGTTGTTACTCCTGAGGGGGGGGATAAAAGAAGGGTATTTGTGTGATGGCTTGTGGGACCCTTTTCCAAATGGTGAGTGGACCCATGGGTGTTGAGTTTGTGAATGATTCCCCCAAGGGAGGTTCCTGACTCAATGAGTCTCCGAAAGGAGGGGTGTCATGAATCTCCACCCCATCTAAGGTGACCACAAAAACATTTTTTGTGTTGGGGGTGGGATGGGGATATCCCTGGTATGACCCTAGTAAGGATGGGTCATGAAATAGTCCTAGTCTGACACTTACCATTGGTACAAGGTTGATGCTTGAGAGGATAAGTGGCATGATGTTATCAATGTGTCTTGATTGGTTAGGTTCATAGTGGGTCAACTGATCAATGGTGACAATTTTACCATTGTGAGGGAATAACATGGTGTGAAAGATTGAGGAAGCTACAACCTGCATGGCGTACATGTAGCTTCATCTAAAAAAGGATATTGTAATACAATTGGGCATCTATGACTTTGATGTCTATAAGGATTGTCTTACCCCCTAATTCCACCAGAACATTTTGATATAGGACCTCTGGTTGGGATGGTTTACTGTCAGAAGATCAAAGGGTGATGGTTGAGGGGATTAACTTAGGTGAACCGAGTTGCTGCCATACAGTTTTGGACATGATGCAAGTAGATGCTCCTTCGTAAATAATGCAGCAATGGATGGTGATATTCTAGATTTTCACAAGAATATTTAATGCAACTAATGATGGGATTCATGGGTCTGCTTTGTCTAAGTCAAATGTGATTAGATGGGTTTTTGTGAGATATACTACCCCCAATTGTGAGATTAATTCCTTTCGTTGGGAAGGGAAAGTATGAAGGACTTCCAGGACTGACATGGCAGCTGGTGATTGTGCTAAATCGTCAATAAGGATATAGCTATGGGATTCCCGGGCATGGGGATTATGCACATTCCTGTGTAATGGTGTGTGAGGCATGTGGGAGATAGCTTCAGTGTTAGGACAAGGGATCATAAAAGTTTGTTTGGTTGGTGGCTGGGGGGATTCCTAGGTGGTGAGTAATGGATAAGGGGGTGTACCATATTGGTGACTACAAGTTTGCAAAAGGATTTCCTCTTCACTGGTGAGGATGATACTGTTGTCGATGGTATTACCAGGATGAGATTGATTTGGGGGAGGGAAATATCCTTGTTAATGTGGGTATTGGGTCTCTTCTGGTTGCGTATTAATGATTCCTTGGTGAGGGACTATGTTTTTCAAAATTGATGGTTGTGGTGGTGGTATGTAGTTATGAGGTACGTACAATGTCCCTTGGGGGCCAGGAGGGCGTGTAGGGTTCATAGCTTCCTTCATTCTCTTGAAATTAGATATTTGGGGGAAATGATGGGCATAATGGCTGTAATCATCACATAATGCACATGGGAAGTTGGTTCGAAGGTTATTATTCCTTCCTTGGTGTGGTTGTCCATTATTATTTCCCCCTTGGGGATTTTGGTTAGCCTGAGTTTGGTTACTCCCGGCTAGGGGATTTGGCTACTGGGTTTTGGATCAAAATCATTCAGACTAGGTTCCTCTTACAATTACCAAAAAAAAGTACCGAAGTGATCTAGAGCGCTGGCATTTTCATCTTCCCGAGAGGGAAGAAGTCTCACCCGAAGCGCAACCGAGACAAGAAAGAGAGGGAAGGGTAAGGTGAGGTAAGGGTAAGGAGAATAATTAGACAGACCTCAGAGTTATCAAGATTCATATTAGTCTTACACAAGATAGATCAAACCTGTAGCAATTCTGAACATTTCCTAACTAAGAATAAAGAGACAGAGTTGCTTCCTCATTCATAAGGAAGCAATTTAAGTATGTTAGAAATAAAATATAATACAGAGAAACATTCAATACATTCAAAAGACTCAATACATAGGATCTATTCAAAATTTGGGCCTCCAATTATATTAGCATATCAGGTTCTTCTCACAGCTCGATTCTCATACACAAGTAATCAAAGGATGCTCCTCATCGGATATGAGATAATGTTACAGTATCTTGCTCCTCTCCAACTAGATTGATACAAAACTATGATACATAGAGAGTTCGGTTCTTACCCAGATCTCCAAAAATCAACTATGCTAACAATATGGATCATTACAATGATGACTCTCGTCACAACATCAATACTAACAACAACAATAATAACAATCCCATACCAACAAAACTAGAAACAATAACAACAACACTCCAGCCCAACAACCCTTTTACAATCATATCAGTCTCATATATATAATCTGATCTTTAGGTTTGTTGGTTGAGAACCTAGGAGTTCCCTCTTCTTCTTGATCTTGTTGCAACTTCATTCCTCAAAACTGATGTTGCGTCGTCCTTCCAAATTCTTTTTGTTTCTTTCCTTAGTCCGTTGCCCAGCTCCTCAACAACTTGCACAACTTATGTTCTCCAACAATGAAGCTGCAATATGACGTGCACAAATTCTATTCATCAAAATGAAGGGCCCAACAGGCTCCCACCACAATCCTTGAATCACCCCGAGTCAAGTATTCGATTCTTCCATGGTCTCTGGGTTGGCTTGTTGTTCTCCCTTTCTTTCTGGTTTTAGGTTGCTTCCATTTACAACTTGGACTGTTTATGCTTTATCTTCTTCAAACGAAGGGCCCAAATCAGGTACTAGTTTGAGGAATATCTTCCTGACATATTGGAAACTGTCCACTTTATCCTGCCACTTCCTGGCAAGCAGTGAAGCTTCAACAACAAATTGTTGGGTGGCATCTATGATGCATTATTTTGGCTTGGACACAACTAAAGAGTTCCATTCTGAATTATCTATAGCATCCACTTGATGCATCTATAGGTAATTTGTCTGGACTACAAGTCAAAACTCTTGTAATTCTTTCTTAGCCACAATTTGAGCTTCATATAGTGCATTGAGATCATTGTCCGCCTGTTGGATCTTGTCAAATTTTTCTTTCTGTTCTAGGGGATCCAGGGTGTTGGTTGCTTCTTCGTTGAGCGATTGGATCTTCACACGCAAGTCCTCCAATGTTTGGTTGCTCCTTGAAATGATTCCCATCCAATCACTAACCTCTCTAAAGATTTTTGTGCATTTTGCAGGCATTTTATGCAAGGTTGATCTTGTGTTGTTCCCTTCCAAAATGTTTTTCTCCATTTTCTCTTGTAGCTACCTAGGTTGCAGTTCAAATTCTTGCTTACTGTTCCACAACTTTACTTCAAGATTTTATTCTCTTTCTTCCAGCTCTGACTAGGATACCTGAATTAATTTGATCTGCTTTGCAAGCTCTCTTGTTGCGCTGGATTCTGGCAGCTGAGGCACTGTCTTTCTGAACGTTGTCCAGGCCTCTATGAGTTTTTCCTTTACCTTTTATACCTTCTGTTCTTCTTGAATATTTGAATATTCCTCCTATGTTCGTTGTGATTGCACAAGGAGTCCTTCTTGTTTCCAGAACTCGGCTTCTCGTTTGGCCTAATGGATACTCCGCTCCAATTGTTCAGTCGAGGATCTGATTGTGCTCACCAGCTGCGCTGTTGAAAACTAAGAGAAATCACCCGATGAAGGAGAAAAATCCATGGGTAATCATAATTGTAGTGGAAATCCACTAGCCATTGAATGTTCGGATGGTGTATCGACCTCTTCTTCTCCCACGAATGGACCTTGTAGTTGGCGTGAAAGTCTAGTCTTCAGAGCTGTTGGAAGTAGGGGGAATTTTTTTTTCTTTTACAGGAAAATATGCAAATGTTCTACGCATCACTGTGGATTCTTGAGTACTGGATGCAACTGTTCTTTCATGGATGTTGCACTTTCCCCCGATGTGGTTTGGGGTTCTTTCTGAACTGGTTGTGCTCCTACCCTTGTTTGTAATGAAACTTTTGTAGTTTTGATTCTACTGATGGGAATCTCAACATTGACTATTGAGAGAGGACTTTGGGTGCTTGGAACTTGCAGTATTGGAGCAAGTGGTGGGATTTCTTGTTTCTGACTCTCCATCGACAACATAATGCCCATAGTGGTTACTGACGGAGTGATTGTTTGGCTCAAGACTTAGGTGGTCAGGGTAGCGAGTTATTCTACCTTATCAGAAGGGTCAGGGAGATCTAACTGCATGGGCTCGAGCGAAGTGGGTTGGGATGGAATTGTGGTGTCTTGCAGTGGAAATGGGGCTTGTGGTGGTGATGGATCTTTCTCACTAATGATGGATGTGTAGGCAGTGGTGTCTAGCTTAGGATCATTTGTGATATTAATCACAGTCTAAGAAGCTCGAGCGACTTCTCTAGTACGAGGTACAACTGAGGATATTGGCTATGGGTTCAATAATTTCATAGGAGAAATACATGTTCAGGGTTTCTTGATTGTTGGATCCCCTATGAAGGCAACGACAAGAATCTCATTCACATATTTACATAATAACATGACCTATTCTTGGAGTTATGGAAATGTAGGCAATGTCTTCTTCTTCCACTCCATAGGTTCCTCATCCTCTTCCTCCTCTGATTCCACCTTTAGCCCCACCTCCCTGGCCTCTTCTAGGTCCTTGGGGGGTTTCATTTATTCTGAATGTTGTCTGATCTAGTCTGTCAGTAAGTCTGTCCAACGATCTACATTGATTTGTGGAATGGGTAGTAGATGCATAAAAATCACAGTATATTTTATTGGGCGCAGTTGTGTACTTCTGCGTAATAGGACACTGCCTCAGCGCATGCCCATGTGTCCGAAAAATATCGCAATACTCAACTGTATGAGATGTTTGAGAGCCTGGGAAGGTATTGTATAGTCCTAGTGTATGGAATGGTGGAGTCACAGATACTTACGCAACTCCTCCCGTTGGTCTTGAAGAGGGTCCCATTGGATTGTGAGGAGGTCCCATTCCCCTCATTCGCGGACATTCATTTTACATATGCCCTTCTGTGTAGCGTCCTGTACACCAAACCTGAGGTCGTCTTGGTCTTGGTGTGGTTAATTCTTGAATATTTTCTGTTAGCACTGATATTTGTCCCTAGAGTTGTGACAAATGTTCATCTACTGGAGGCTTGGTCATCCTCATATTCGCTAGATAACCTGCCATGGATTCAATATTCATCGAATGTTCCAGGTCATATGTTAATGTGGCTATCCAATGTTGTGTTAAATTAATTCTTGTCAGAGGTAGTAATCCTTGGATGTACCATTCCCTATGGTGATCCTCGTGAATTAGATGCGCTAGTCTCCTAATTGCATCTTTAAATTTCTGGTTGTACTCCCAGGCAAATTCACCTTCCCTTTGTTGAATCTCTCGTAACTCAGAGAAAGATTATTGCTCTAACTGAGGTAGTTTGAATTCGGTGATGAACTTCAAACATACTTGGCCAAGGGTGAATTCTTGTCCTTGAACCTTTGGTTCAATAGCCTTCATGTACCATTTGAGAGCGCGACCCCTCAAGGTAGTCTAAAAATCTACTAACTTGTTTGCATCGAGAGTCCCTTTAGACCTCCAGATGGCCTCACATAAGAACCAATGTTGCTCTACATCCTCATCCCCTTTACCCCAAAATTTTGGGTATCGGGTGATCAATCCTCCCATGTTTCCAACCATTGTGGGTCTCACTGCTCGTATTAGAATGAAACCTAATGGTCTTGGTTGCGATATGTCTGGGGATACTAATATCCTCCCAGTGTTTACACTTACATACTGATTTTGACTAACTAGATGTGATGGAAGAGAACTAACATAAGTAGGTGGTGTAGAATTTACCATGGGTATAGAGGACACCTAGGGGACAAGTGATTCGGGGCTGGTTCCACTGACTTCTGGGTGGGTTTATTTGATTTTGGGGATCTCATTTTCTTGTCTTCTTACCTTCCTCAACTTTTCTTTCTTTCTTTCATATGTTCCTCTTGATACGATTTCTTTCCGAAACACCTCAGACTGCTTCGCTAATTTATTTACCTTTCCGCACTACCACTTCTCAACAATGGCGAATCTCCTTAAGGCTCACTCATTTCTTGATCTTCCCCCATTTGTCAAAGAACCCTTTCTCCTTCTAAGGTCACGATCCTACCCAAACTTCACCCTACCCCAAGCGTAGGTGTTTAGGATTCCATCTCAGTTGAGGGAGTAGTTATCATCCCCTCCTCCATCAAGAATGCTTTGATCCACAGGGAAATTTCCCTCAACAATCTTCCATGTGCACATTTCTTGAAAATTTATTCCGCCTATGAAAAATATTGGTGATTCTCAATTGCGAATTCAATGATGTATCCCTCAAGATTCATATTAACCCAGAAATCCACTGCTCGCGTGATCTGGTGATCCAACTGATGAAGTGACATGATCTTCTCTGTATCACAAGTACAGTTCTTCTTGATGCATTCTTGGAATTTTGGAGCTTCTCGGAGCCGATATATCCAATGGAATAGCTCTTCCAGGAACTTTACCCAGAATATCTCATATTGGTCACTTGATATTTCTGAGTAAAATACATAATCTCTTGTATCCTTCTTTCTTTTAGCTGGAAACTCTGTTTCCTTCCATATAAAGGCATCACAATTTCATTCCCACCATTGCTGAATCTCAGATCTATAGATCTGTGAAATAATTCTCCCCACAAGTTCCCTTTTAAAACACAGGTCCCAAAAATGGAACCATTTTTTTGTCTCAAAAGTGTTCATACCAGGGTCCTCTTACAGTTACCAACAAAAAGTACTGAAGTAGTCTTGAGCGCTAGCGTTTTCATCTTCCTGGGAGGGAAGAAGTCTCACCCAAAGAACAACTGAGACAAGAAAGAGAGGGAAGGGTAAGGATAATACTTATACATGCCTCAGAGTTATCAAGATTCATATTAGTCTTGTGCAAGATAGATTAAACCTGTAGCAGTTCTGAACATTTCCTATCTAAGAATAAAGAGACAGAGTTGCATCATAATTCATAAGGAAGTAATTTAAGCATGCCAGACATAAAAGATAATACAAAGAAACATTCAATACATTCAGAAGACTCAATACACAAGATATATTCAAAATTTGGGCTTCCAATTATATTAACATATCAGGTTCTTCTCATAGCTCGATTCTCATACACAAGTAATCAAAAGATTATCCTCATCGGATATGAGACAATGTTACAATCTCTTTCTCCTCTACATCTAGATTGATACAAAATTTGGATACATAGATAGTCTGGTTCTTACCCAGATCTCCAAAACTCAGCTATGCTAACAGTATGGACCATTACAACAGTGAATCTCGTCACAACATCAATAATAAAAAAAACAACAATAATAACAATCCCAAACCAACAACCCTAGAAACAATAACAACAACACTCCAACCCAACAACCCTTTTACAATCATATCAATCTCATATATATAATCCAATCTTTATGTTTGCTGGTTGAGAACCCGAGAGTTCTCTCTTCTTCTTGATCTTGTTGCAACTTCTTTCCTCAAAACTGATGTTGCACTGTCCTTCCAATCACTTTCTATTTCTTTCCTTAGTCTGATGTCCATCTCAACATCTTGCACAACTTTTGTTCTCCAACAATGAAGCTGCAATATGACGTGCACAACTTCTATTCAGAAAAAAGAAGGGCCCAACAGGTTTCCCCCTTGTACTTGGTTTCTATTCTTCCCTTTTAACCAATTATTGTTGTGTGGATTAGGGGGATTTGTTGCATTCAATTGTTCAAAATATTGAACTTGTTGAATAGGTGAAGGTTGGATAGAATTTATGACTGCTTGCTGCTGCCCATGTGTTTAGGAAACAGGTTGAGGGGGACTAGGGAAGGGGTATTAAGGGTTACCCTACGAAGGTCCGTATTGGTTGTATGAAGTGGAGGTGCCTCCCATAGGGTTGGGAGTATATGATGAGGGAGGTAAAGGTACCACCTATTGTACGGGTAGTTGGTGAATGGGGGGAAGGTACTGGTGGTGCCATGATGGAAGGGGGGGGTACCATGAATTATAATTGATGTGGTGGGGGAGGGTAGTATGGGTTTCCCCCATATGGTGGTTGGTAAGGATTGGCCCCAAAAGTGGGTACTAATTGAGTGTGTGGGTGAGCATGGGCCATGGAACGAATCAACCCATCGATTGCGTGTGATGTTCCAGGATTGTCTTGACCATTTGTTTTTTTTTTTTCAATTTCGTGTGATGCACCTGAATGCTTCAACTCATCTAGAAGCGGTGCGTATTGTGTAAAATTCATAGGGAGCATCATTGTCGATGTGTCTCATATATGTACACACCATTTCCATTCAAGAAAGAGCACTATGATAAATTATTGAAAAACAAAGTGATGCATCCTTCAAAATTCCCTAAAACCGACACACACTGGGCTTCTACTCGCACTAACACATCTCACTTCATTAACTGCACCGCTATCTCAATGATATATAAAATTTATCATAGAGGTGCACCCAGTTTAACCAAAAACATTGGGGTGTACACAAAACATAAAGCACTAGTGTGTTAATGTTCAAACACACCACCATACTTTATAATAAAAATACAAGCACCGAATAAATTGCACCGATGTTGTTGAATATTATGCACATATGCGCCTAACTATCATCAAGTGCGCCATGGTAGGGTAAATGAAAAAAATTGCCAAATCGATTTTCATTTTTATAGTGCATCCCATGCTTCCAAACTCTCAAGCAAGCATCGATGCTCACCTTTCTTCCTAATACACCCTATTTTCGGTGCTCTACACCAACTTGGATAGTTCCATTAGTGGATTCCACACTATTGAACACACCGTGCTACTGAGAGGGGGGGGTGAATCAGTAGCATAGACAATTAATCCTTTTTAACTTTATCAACCTTATATCACCAATATGCAGATATCCATTCATTGACAATCATGTACTCTATATTCAGTTAGATTCAGA
>ML835494.1:6394-28317 GCA_009831015.1 Picea engelmannii | reverse complement strand
CCAAATTTAGTCTCTCTTATTTTCTTTTATACACGCATCCCCGACGGTTCACTTCCCCTTCCAATCGGTAATACAAGGACATCTGTCTTGGCAACTGAAACGCTTAACCGATTTGTCACCATTGGTCCATTTCTCTTGACGGATTCATAACTGAAGCATTAAACTGTGAGGAAGAACAACAGCCCTCCGATCACTGCTTGATCCAACGGTTCAGATCAAATCGGGATTTCACTCATCGCGATTTCGGCATTTGCGATGTCAAAATTCACAAGTCCTTCAGACTCGTGATTCTCCGATTCCCGATGGCTCTTTTCCTGAGCCTTAGCCCCTTCAGGCTACACAATGGTCCATGTGACCTGCGATCACGTGACCGTTACCTGTAACCGCATCCTTATCTCTGACAGCTGGCATCCACTAATCCTCTGTCCTCCTTCGCTGCTGTGCTGACAACTGTACTCCACTCATCGGGATTTCGTGGATCGCTATTTCGAAAAGCATAAAACCTTTGTGCCCGGGATCTCCGATTTCTCGATGAACCAAAATGCCGAAGGTGCCTTGATCTTCGACACCTGTCCCTCAGATGGACGGTCCCGATCCCTTCGGGATTTCGAGACTTTCGATGTCTCGTTTCCTTCGACCTCAGGAACTCCGATTTCCCGATGTCCGACGGTGCCTTGATCTTCGACACCTGTCCCTGGTGATGGATGGTCCCTATTACTCCATACTCCTTCCACCCGATCCCCGAAATTCCGTACAGGGCTGTGATCAACGGTCCTAGTGTGATCTTGCATTAACGGTTGCGATTGAATCGCAATATCGCGTTTCGCGATTTTGGGGTTTTCATTGACGAGTGATTTGGACATTTCAAAGTCCCGAACCCCGATCTGTACAGAGCTGTGATCAACGGTCCTGATCCTTTCTGGATTTGACGGTCCAGATTCAATCAGGATTTCTTTCATCACTATTTCATAATGCGCAAATCCCTTGTCACTGAGATCTCCGATTTCCCGACGACGCCCGATCCTTTGCCATGCGTCCTTCCAGAT
Organism: Picea engelmannii; assembly: GCA_009831015.1. NCBI lineage: Eukaryota > Viridiplantae > Streptophyta > Pinopsida > Pinales > Pinaceae > Picea > Picea engelmannii. Next base: position 27,271 of record ML835494.1, on the reverse strand, counting down.
GGACGGCTCTAATCTTTCTTGGTGACCCACACACTATCTTTCGTATCAGGAAATCGCATTTCGCGATTTCGGGATTTCTGATGCACTTGTTAACGGGAGTCGCGAAACCCCGATTCCCGATTCTCCGATACAGGCTGACGTCACACGTGTTTTGAGACGTGTTAAACACTGCCATGTGTCACTCTGATTCATGACATACCTGTGCCTGAACTGTTGAATCTTCCTGCCACCTGTCATTACTTGGTTGTGCCACGTGTCATCACCTGGTTGTGCCACCTGTCATCACGTGGTTGTGCCACCTGTCAGTCGGGATTTCGCATATCGCGAAATCGAGATTTTCGTTGCATTGTTTTCTTTGCATGTTGAAACCCCGATCCCCGAAACTCCGATGAAGCCTTCAAGATTTGACGCGTACACACGAATAGACAGTCCAGATCTCATTCTCGATTCAATGGCTGAGATTGAATCGGGATTTCGCATATCGTGAAATCGGGATTTTTGTTGCATGGTTTTCTTTGCATGTTGAAACCCCGATCCCCGAAAATCCGATGGCTTATCGTCCTCGCTTCTTTTGCAGATATGATGGCTGTCGGGTATCTGCTTCCAATCTGATGGCGCAGATCACTTCTTCTCCACGCCAACAACTGCACTTAACATCTGCGCAGTTTCTCCCGATCTAACAGTTGTGGGGATTTCCGAGTGAGATCCGACGGCTCTCGGTCTCTTTCCTGTTCTCCTTGCACATAAAAGAGAGCTATGCCTCCTGAGCTTATTCTCCTCGAATCCTTAGACTGCAACTTATTTGTTTTGCTCGACCTCGACCATCTTCCTATCGGGTCGACTACCCTTCATCACTCTGCTTGGATACCATCTTCCTATCGGGTTGACTACCCTTCATCACTCTGCTTGGATATTGCTCTGTCATCATCTAGCTTCTTCTGCCATAGACGATTGCCATCATTGACAACTTTGACATTTTGCATCTTCTCTGCTATTTCCATATTTCCAACAATGACATTCTGCATCTTCTTTGATATTTCCATATTTCCAACACACACATTTCCAAATTTTGGAAATTACCATGATTTTTAATTTCCTCTCAATGGTGAAACCATGCCTCCTCGAGATAGAAGAGACCAAGTAAATTATTTATTACCTTCCTATTTGCATTCTCATCCAATCAAAATTAGAATTTAGCTTGAAATTTGACCATTTTTTCAATTTCACATAGTGTGCTTGAATGCTTTGGCTCGTCTCGAAGTGGTGTGTACTATGTAAAATTCATTGTGAGCATCATCGTCGGTGTGTCTCATATATATGTACACACTGATGTCATTCAAGCAATATCACAATGACAAATAATAAAAAATAAATTGGTACGTCCTTCAGAATGCCCTGAAACCGACGCACAATGGGCTTCTACCTGCACTAGTACATTTTACTTCATTAACCGCATTGCTAGCTCAACTATATATAAAATTTAACATAGCCATGCACCTAGTTTAACCAACTAAAACAGGGTGGGCCCGAAACATAACGCACTAGGGAATCAATGTTGAAATGCATCATCGTACATTATAGTAAAAATACATGCATCAAATAAATCACACCAATGTCATTTAACATTACGCACTGGTACAATTCACTTAACTAACAACACCGCTAACATAATGATTTATAAAATTTAACGTAGCAATGCAACCATTTTAATCCAATGCACCAGTACTGTATAGAAAAACACACTGACACATATATTGCTTGATTTTTCATGGCGGGGCATTTCATTGGATTCCTCGTTCCCAATGCTCCATGCTTTACAATGAACCATGGTAAAAACAATAGTACTCCACTATCATAGCGGTATCGATGCATTAATAGTAATACATCGCACTACTTCAACTGTAATAATACAATTTAACTTATTTCTTCCCATCAGTCCAATAAACACATCAGTGTCATAAAGACATTAACACTAGGGAAAATTTTGAATAACCAATTAGAGCGGTGCGAGCTAGTAGGCGCACCATTGCAATCCATGGTGGTGTGTAAACAGATGTTGTGTATTGGTACATAAATGTTAAATGTATGCATTGAGACATTTTTTGAAAAATAAACAATGTGATTCATCTTCTATAAGGCCTGTTAGCAATGTGTTAGTTACACAACTTACTAGTAGAAAACATGTTGATGCTCTGGTACACATGGTGCATTAGGGATTTTGGTTTAGCAAAAGGCACTATGGATTTGAGTGCTATAAATTTTAGCATTGTGGTGTGTCTTTGTTAACGAGATGAATTGGTGTTGTTAAAAACACTGAATTGATGTGGTTAAAAAAACTGAGTTGGTGCAGATCATCCAACGGGATGCACCCCTTAGTGGTTTTTTATTTAGATAAAATACCTTCCTCGAGGTATATGTTATGTTGGTGGTGCACTAGTTGATTTTAAATATGTTTTGCAAAAAAACAAAAAAAATGGATTTTTTAAAATACACATTATTTATATGTATTTTTTTATAATTTCAATTTATTTTATTTGTATATATGTGCCTAAAAATATTTTTATGTGAATCATAGATGATGATGATGAGAGAAGGAGGAGGCAAAGTGGTGGCAGGTCAAGACACACACATTTGTGTTTGAGTGGGAGGCCAGGTAGAGGGATAGGGAGTTGTTCCCTCACCCTCTTTCACAACAAACACAAGACCTTTTGATGGATATTGGCCTCCTGAAGTTTTATCAAGAGGGTAAATCCCTTAGGGGTAACTTTTCGTTGTTACAAAAATTGATTTGTTTTTGGGATCATGTGAGATAGAGGTTCAAGGTCGGTCTCAATATGTGGTATCATCCCACAGAGGAGGATGTCTATTTCATCAATGGGTTGTCTAGGAGGGGGTTGTATTTTCCCCATTTCCCTACACTACCACCAGGTCTTGTAAGAGAGACCCAACTGACATATGTGAAGAGATATGCTAGTCCACATGTTCTTTTAGCTTCAACGTTCCAAGTTCGTGGTGATCAACTATGGATAGGTTCATTTTAGAGACATGATGTTAGGTGGATGTGTCATTATATCATCATTTTCACAGTATAGCTCTAATGGGAGGTGCATGAGATGCTCTATGTTGTATTATGTAGATATTTTATTGCATGACCCTTGATTGATTAGGTGGTAAGATGTTTTCTTGAGACTATTTTTTCATGCATTAGATCACCGTCGCATTTGTTTTGTTTGGGACGATATTCTTCCCATTCACGTCTGAGTTGTATACACTATTTTTTGAGAGGGTTCATGCCACTCGACCATAGGTACCTTGCTTTCCTTCTAGGAATATTTTTTATGCATGTATGCACATGTGGGGGAAGTTGATGCCCAAGAGGGGCCAGTCCAAGTTTCCCATTACTTCAGTGGGAAATGAGGTATTTGATTTATTGTCTAGTGAGGATGATTTTGTCCTCGATATTGTAGAGTACCATATGCAGGGATATATTGGAGAGCATGTCCAAATATACGATTTATAGCAAAGGAGATAGCATATGAGAGAGTTAATATAATCATTATGGTTTGATCAATCTATTTGCATATTTTTATGTCTTATTTAATGCACATGTAATTTATTGTAACATTTTGTTTCAATTATCTTATTATTATTATCTATTGTTTTGCATATATTGAAACATATGTTGGGGATGCACCTCCAACATGAGGATGAGGTGATGGAGGAGGAAGAGGACCAACCTCCAATAGCACAAAGACCCCACATGCCACACATACCAAATATGAGAGTATGTCTAGAGGTGGTGAATGAGCTATGTCGTGTCATTTTTAGTCATGGAGTGGTACCTACACTCCCTAAAGACATATTACGTGTAGAGGATCTCTCTACCACATGGAGGAATTTACCTCGTGACATGACGATGTCGATGCCTCATATTTTAGGTGCTGTCAACCTCATCGATACATTGAGGGGTGGCTCTCATGATCCCACTACATATATCTCATAAACAGAGTCATCCACATCCTCTACTCCACCACATGGTCCTCCTCCTCCTCCTGGTTCTCCTCCACATGAGTCGGCTATAGAATCTACCGATCCTTTTGCTTCCCCCCCACATGTGTCTGAAACTACATCCAAATTTGATCCTCCTCCTCCTGTTTCCCCTCCACATGTGTCAGAACCTATATCCAAGTCTAATCCTCCTCCTCCACCCCCTTCTCCTCCACATGCGTCACCATATTCTAGTGATCCTCCCCCTCCTCCTCCTCTTGTGTCACCATCCATCTATCATTGTCTTTATCCTAGTTCACATGTGTCATCATCCATTGATTCCCCTCATCCTCCTCTTCCTCCACACATGTCACAAGTTTTTGATGCTTTGCACACTATGATCACATTGGGTATTGTTGCACATCTTCATGATATTGATATAGAGACACTTGATAGTGCACTTTTGTTGACATTTATTTCTGATATAGTTGTTGTTGATAGAGGCTCTACCTCTAGTAGCAGAGCCACTGATGCACTTGGATATGGTGTTGGACCTAGCTAGTAGTGGTACCGATTGACATTTATATTGATTGTTTTATATTTGACTCGACTAGATCTATATATGACATGTTTATTGTAGAATTTGTTGAGATGTATGTTTGACATGTATATTCATATGTATATCACTCATGTATATTATGTTTTTATATAATGTTGTGCTTGTTTTTTTTGTTTGATTTATAAAATGTAATATGAGTATGCTAATGATGAACATTGTTAATGATTTATTTGGTTTTAAGTGAAATTTAATATGTATCACTCATTTAAATTTACAGTTTTCATATAATGTTAAACTTTACTTTTATGAAAGCATTTTATTTGGATTGTGATTGCAAAAATTTATAACCATTAATACCATATAATGTTTGACTGTTATTCAAGATGAATTGTTTGTTGTCCAACAATATACAATATGTTGATTAAATGTGTTTAGAAACAAAAATACTTAAATATGATGAGTGACATGATTTTGATTTGAATATTTATGTTTTTTTCATATATTATAATAATAACATTATAGCATAATCTATATTATAATAATAACATTTTGATTCAATTAATTTTAAAATAATAAATATAGAGAATAATAATACATTTTAATCTATACACTTTAGATTAAATGGTTTCATATTTTTTTACTCTAATACACACTTTATGAATCTTTTATTAAAAAATAATATCACCCAACATTTTATTATTAGTATTTTAATAATTAGTAAAATTGAGAAAGGTTTATATACTTTTTAGATAAGTATGGATCATCGAATTTTTTTCTTAATTTTGACTAGGCTCTAGAAAAAAACTTTTTTTAGAATTTCCATGTCCTTCCTATAGAATGCAAAAATAATGATTAATATAAGTTTATATGATTATAAAACTAAAGTATGGAGTGGAATAGGTGAAGGCCATGACAGTTGCACTAGTTAAGGTGGGGAATGCCATCAAAGTTAGTAATTCCAACACCACAAGTATTGTAGATGTTGCACATAGTTATTTTGTTGGAATTGTCCTTAGAAGTTCCATCAAAATAAGTATATATTTATTTTAATTTTTATTTTCTCAAACAGTAAAAATTTTGAGGTTTAAATATTTTTTAATATTTTGTTAAATATAATATAATTTAAAATAAAAATTTACTATTGTATGCCCCCAACTTTGTGATATCTCAATTAATTCTTAGTAATTCAAAGGTTAACGTAAACATATTCTAATACAATACAACATAAATTTGCTATAATAAACAATAAATATGACAATGAAAATATATCAAAACCACATCGTATGCTTGTACGTCTATTTAATGTATTGTCAATATGGTAGCTTTAAATGGTTGTTAAATTTTCATATCCAACATAATTATAAAATGAAGGGGAAAAAACATAATTGTCCATTATAGATACCTATAATAAAATGACACATCCACAATATAAATGTCCAAACAAATAATTTACAAATCAATCTTCATTGTCATCACCTTTATTATCTTCCTCACTTGGCAATGCAACATTGTTGTTATAAAAAAGATGTTTAGATCTTGAATCATGTCTTAGTAAAAATACCAATCCCCATCCAACACATCTGGGTAAAAAAACACTTGGTTGCAATGTTTTGGGAAAACATAAGGCTCCTTACTTTCAACCCACATTTTTTTAGAGTTAATACATATTAGCCCACTATCACAATATTTCTTTACATTTCTTTGGTCAAAGGTATCCCACCACTCGCAACAAAAAATAACACATTGAAATGATGAGAAGTCCACTTGCATGACATCTTGTACCTTTCCAATGTAACCTAACTTCCACTCTACAAGGTTTTCATCATGGTGGCTAGCACAATTAGATTGGTCAAACTCGAACTCCACTCCAAAATATTGTGTGATGTGGCCTTCATCAACATCTTTAATGTGAAAATGACGTCCATATTCCCACAAAAATGGGAATAAATGCACCTGTCAAAATGAGAACAAAGAACAATGTCATATGTCTAATAACCAAAGCATTACTAAAGACATAATATGTGTTACAATTCAAATGTGCAATATTATAAATAGAACATGGTACTTAGAGAGGTTATTACATATTTGTTGCACCCCCGATCCCTATGTTTAGTGCATCCATATCTTCCCCACGTGGGTTACGACCAGACATCTCATATTTCTCTTGTATCTAGTAAACCACCCAACTACTGGGATATATTTTTTGGCATGTTTTATTTTAAATGATCAGGATAAAGCATGCTTCTACCATTCAATCATCTGAATGATTTCATATCACTATCCCATTTCCTTCTTTCCTCTTCATACAATGCAAACCATGGTTTCATTTCCTCTGCGTTGTAAAGAATGCATTTATTGATGGCATCCATTTCAAAATTCGTTGATATATACAAAAATTCAAAACAAATATCGTGAGATCAAATATATATTATCAACTTAAAGAATGAATTTATTGATGGCATCAAAATTTCTAAATTTTTTTATATATAAAATAATTCAAAACAAATAGCATGGGATGAAATATATATTATCAAATTCAATGTAAACAATTTCTTTGTTCTAAATTGACAAAATATAACTGACTTAATCTTTATCAAGCGCCTTTTTCAATTCTTTTGGAGTAGTTCACTTTCCCTTTTGTCCTCATATTGATGGTCATCCCAAATGACTGGCCCTTTTGTGTCATCAATTTGCTTGATGTAATCATTGGCATAATAGAATGACTCATATACCATGTACCCCTATGCCATACAACCCTCCAGTTTTTTACTTTGTCGAACAAACCCCTTCAATTTTTTCATGTACCTCTCTAAGAAGAACATCCAATGATATGAGGTAACCCTAGCTAATTCAACCTCATTAGGTAGGTGAATTGGAAGATGGATTTTCAAGTCCATAAAACTTGTGGGAAGTTCCTTATCAAACATACAAACAATCTTAGCTATCTCTTGACGCTACCGTGGAATTCTATCCATAAGAATCTCCCTTAATGTGATCCAACATACAAATGCAAATAATTTTTATATGAAACATTGCAGGTCCTAGGGGAAGTCATGGTTCACAAAACCATGCACAAGAAAAGGATAATGACACTACAAAATAGACACACACATCATTAATTTCCATAAAAATATGAGTGCATAACATATTTGTACTAACTTTAGTATAGAAGAAGAATCATATATTCAACATACATACCCTTATAAGGTTTATATCATCATGTGATTTCAATCTCAACAAATTCCCTTCTATAGTGAAGCAACATCATAGAGTCGACCCATATAAAGAAGGTTCTTTCACGCCCAATATAAAATCCTTAATTATATAAAGATCATCTTTATTCAAAATCCATGGGACATCAACTTCTTTAAATGACCAAGAGGGACCAACCTCTCCTCTAGTTTTGTTTCTTGGCCAATGTGTCTTTTAAGTATTTGAAGCAATGAGATCTCTACTAACAACCAATGTGTCACTTTTGTTGGAGTTACTTCACACACACCTAGGATTTATTTTTCCTAGGGTTTTTCCTTGTTTATTAGTCATAATTAGTCATTATCTAGTCTCCTATATTTTAGGGGAGAATATTCCACCTAGAGAATATTCTCTTTCAGTTGACACTTCAGTTTGACTAGTTGAGTTGAGTTTAGATGTTGCATTGGTTTTGTCACCATGAAACATAGAGATCACCACCAGCTAATGCGCACTTGCCTTGGGATCATCACCAGACTGGTGCATTACCCTTGATTCCCTGATCTACTCCTCACTGCTCTATGTTCAGTCAGTTAATTGAAGATTGGTTGACTAATTAACTCAGCTAGGTGGCAGTTCACTCCTGTAACTTCCTGTGAGACTAGACTAGGTGGAAGTTCACTCCCGTAACTACTGGTGTGTGTCTAGATCACTCTAGACTACCACTATGGTGCATTGGTTCTCCTCTAGTGCACACTCAATGAGTTATACATAGTATATCATGTGTAAATTATTCATTATTCATAATGGTTAATGATAATCCTTTCATTCTTTCTCTCCTTCTTCTTCTTTCTCAAATTATCTCTGCAAATGTGTGTCTCATTTTTTAGCTAGATCTATTCTGTGCAGGTTCAACACATTTACATGGTATCAGAGCTGATGGATTGCTAAGAAAAATCTACACCAAATTTTTTTGCAGGCACAAAAGATTGAAGAAAGCAGAAAGATGGATTTCCAAAAAGAATTCATTCTTACACCTTACAACTATTTTGCATGGAAGGAGAAAATATCCATACATCTCTGAAACAGAGGGTTGTATAGGTTAACCTTGAATATAGATACATAACCAACATTAGCCATAGACAAATCCAAGTACTCAAATCACATGGATGAGGCACTTAGAACAATTTGTAGTCTTATTTCTCCCGATCTCCTTTTTTACATATCTTCCTGTAAGACTCCTAATGAATCCCGGACCACCTTGGAAGGGATATTTGGAAAAAAATATGAGATGAGGGGACACATGATGGAGGTGGAGTTTCTCACATTGGATCCAAAAAGCTTCGACAATATCCAAGATTTCTTTACAAAATTCAAGGATTTACTGTCGCAACTCAAAGCTTGCGGGGTTGATAAATCCAAGGAGGAGAAACAAATGGTTCTCACCATTATCTCCAATATTGGTCCTAAATTATATGTATTCATATCCATATTCCATTCTGTCAGATTCTCCTTTGGAGCCACTTGGAAGATGCCTTCTCTTGAGGAATTTATCAAATCCTTGACACAAGAGCAAACAAATCTCATCAACATGGGCACAATAAAAGGCCCAAGGGTGCATGCACTCACTATGAAATATGGAAGCCACAAATATCATAAATCTAAAGATAAATATAAATGGAAATATCATGCACATCTGAACAAGGAAGGGTACACAAAACCCTTCACCGATGCCTCCAGATCCAAAGGGGAAAAGTGAATAAAAGGGGAGAAATGCACATACTATCACAAAGGATTCCATCCAGAATCCACATGCATGAAAAAGAAAATAGATATGATGTCTCAAATACTTCAACAAAACAACCTTGGAGAACGCATCCCTGAGGGTGCCAAGAATAAGAATACAAAATATTCGAATCCCAAGAAAGGAAATTATAGCCATGTCTTGATTGCAATCAACTCCTCTCCCGATGTTTGGATCATTGATTAAGGAGCATCACATCACATGGCTGCCTCAAAAGTAGTATATTATTCATTGGATGCATGAAAAGTTCATCCTATTCTAATGGGGGACAACTCGTTTGTCGAAGTCACCGACAAAGGAAGGATTGAACTCACCAACAAAAGCTTCGAGAATGTGTTGCACGTTCCAAAAATTTTCGTCAACCTTCTCTCCGTGTATCAGATGATGAATTCTAGCACTAGAAATAAATTCATATTTAAACAAAATTTCTTGGAAATCTACGACATGTAAACCAACTCCGTGGTTAGTACCGATGAGGTAAATCATCAGTCTAGATTGTATAATTTTTCTGAATTCATTGAACCTGATTCTGCTTTACTGCTTACTCATGCTGATGAAAGTAGTAGGATATGGTAGGAAAGGTTTGGAAATTTGAATTTCAGATGCATGAAACAACTTAGGAAGAAAATATTGGTTGATGGTATACCAAACATCCATTTCTCCAAGGGAGTATGTGAGGGATGTATTCTCGGAAAACACCCTCAAGAGAAATTCAACAAAGGAAAGTCTTAGAGAGATTCTACACCTTTAGATCTTATCCATAGTGACCTTATGGGTCCCTTTCCACATCCATCCATCAACAAAGCGAGGTTTGTTCTCATTTTTGTTGATGACTTCTCAAGTTTTACATGGATATACTTTCTTAGGAAAAAATCTAAGGTATTTCAACACCTCAAAGATTTCAAAGCCCTAGTTAAGACACAGTCCGGAAAGAATATCAAAGTCCTCCTAAATGATAATGGGGGAGAGTATGAAAATCATGAGATCCATAATCTTTTCCATGAGGTAGGGATTCATTTGCAGCACATAATTCCCTATACTCCGCAACAAAACAGATTTGTTGAGTGGAAAAATAGATCTCTAAAGGAGATGGCAACTTGCATGTTGCATGCAAAGTCACTACCACAAAGAATATGGTCTACTACTCTTCTCCCCCCCCCCTCTTCACTTACTTCACCTATACATCTATTTATACATACAACAGTGGGCCTAAGCATGGGTAAACTCACGAGCCAACATCCATTTTCCATTACATTATCCCCAAAAACCCAAAAATCACCCAAAAAGGGGTCTAGCTTCCATGATTTCCGCTTCATGTTGCACTCCATCTTTGACAAGCTGTCGAAGTCCCAAAAATGGTCAAATATGACCAAGTGTTCCTCAAAACTTGGTCAGGGCCAACATGCCCCCAACACTCACCTGTGACTCGTCCCGAGTCACTCAGGTCTGGGTAACTTTGCCTCAAAGGTCTCGAGCTTGGCTCGAGCTACTTCGACTTGTCTATGTGCTACTGCTTCTTGCTCAGTAAATTCCTGAACAACTGCTTCGATGATAGGTCCTTCTAGTTGGTTCTCGACTGTAACAACTACTTTTTCTAGTAGTGTTCCTTGGCCTTCAATTTCTTCAAACAATAGGTAGGCCACCTCCTGGCTCGACTGGAGTTTCTGGGTGACTTCCATCACTCTATTCTACGTGGTAAGAAAGGGTTTTTGGGTAGTGCACTATTCCTGGGATCTCTGCATCCTCTCGATGGGTGACAAGAGCTTGAGCTATGCATGTACTGTATCAGTGTGATGCTTTGCTTCCTGGAGTTCGGACTCTAGTTTCTTCAACTCTAGGTCTTCAGATAGTTGTTCATATATCTGTGCGCTTCTGCTACTTAGCTGTTTAGATTCCACAACAAGTGTTTTAATCCTCTCGACTGCGCTCTGAGAATTCAATTCTCGTTGGTCACGGTCTTCTTGTGGAGTCTGTGGTATGGTTTGAAGCTATAATTCCATGACCCTTTGTTGAAGTTGTTGAATAACTTTAGCCAACTTCATCACTTGACGCTCTATGGGCTCTTCAGCCTTCTGCTCTAAGCCGGTCACAGAGAAAAATGATTTGTTGACTACTTATTCAATTCCTATCTTCTTTGCGAGTAAATGCCCTTTCTCTTTTTGGATCTTCTCTCTGTCTTCTTCAAATTTTGCTTGGAGAGCATTCTTCTCTTGTTTCACAGCTTGGTGTTGTTCAATAATTTTCTCCTGTGCTTTATTTAGGGCCTGGGTGGCCTACGCTTTTTCTTCCTGAGCATGTCGAAGACGTACTTCAACTGTATCAACAATCTTGCGGAGCTGAAATGATTCATCTCCCACTTCTATTGTTCCTTCTGGCAGAGGTGCAGTAGAGATTGCTCGGCTAGACTGGAGTGCTTGTTGTACTCCTTGGAGTGCGATCTCAATTTGGCTATACAATTGTTCCTACTTCGCCTCCTGCTTCTCTATGATTTCCTTTGAAGCATCATTGACTGCTGCAACAATGAAATCAAAGTCATCCAACGTGAGGGCAGTTCACATCTTGGTTACAAGGGTTCTTGGTTTCTTTCTAGAGAAAGATTTCAGAGGTGAGACCTTCCTTTTCTTTGATGAGTCTTCTTCATCCCTAGCCAGTGGTACTTCGACTTTCAGTTGTTCAGTTTCTGTACCTTCTTCATCATCACCTTCTTCATCTGGTGTAATGGAAGTCGTCCTTACAGATAGGATGTCAACATCCTGGACTTCTTCAGTCTTCTTCTTCGTCTTTTCTTTATATGTCTTACTGGGCCCAGGTGTATCCTGCATAGTTCTAGGGCTGTCAATGTCGGACATTTCTGCGGGGTCTGCTGAAACAAGGAGGTCCGCCGACCATTCCTTGGTGATCTCTTCCAGGTCTTCTTCTAGCAGCTTATAATAGGACTGAAGTTGTTCCTGGTGCTCATCAATGCGTGGGGTTAAGTATATAAAGTGGCACTCCACATTGAACTTTATCAGAGGTCGAAATATCTGTAAAGTGTTCGGGGTTATGCGAGGTTCACTCCTTATGGATGCTTTCAATTGGTTATAGTACACATGGAAAATGACATTCGATTTCCATTGCTTGCTCATGTTGTTCGAGTACCATAATGTAATGAACTTCGGGGCTAGTGGCTCAAAGGGGCCAAGGTCTAGGAAGGTTGCGCCTTCCGGTAGATCCCATGCAACAAAAGCGGTTAGTATCAGGAGCCACCTAAAATGAAATTCATGCCCCTGATCCTGGGCTTCTCTACAGTTAATCTCCAGTTGATTCACCAGGTACTTTGCCCAGTTCATCTGTAGTCCCTCTACGCACTTTCCTGCGAGGTCAACTACAAAGACAGATACTTGTGTTGGTCTATTCTTGCATACCAAATTCCTTGCGATCAGTTGGAATGTGAGGTGCACTACGCCACTTTCAATAGAAGCTACCTTGTAGCCTCTCATGCCTTTCTTAACATATCCATAGGCTTCTTTGATCTTCTGCGAAAGAGCGTGGTCTGTGGTCTTTCCAGGATAGTACTCATGGGGATCAGGGCCCTGCATGTTAAGCCCAGGGATCATATTGATCAACGATGGATCAACAGTTATGCGACGATCTAACCACATGTATCCTCCGTGGTAACTTGCTAGCAGAAAGTTTACACAAGAATTCACCTCCTGGTGTCTGTCGAAGTGTGGTATTTTCATAACGTTGAGCAAAGTAGACTGCACGAGGTTCATCGTCCATTGCTGAGGGATGAGCTTTGAATTCTTTTCCTTATTTCTTGTCAAGTACTTATACGGGGTGAACATGTTGTAAACTTTACGGTCCCCTAGGTTGAAGTCACAAAGCTTCAATGCTGTAACCTTGTCTTGATCTGCGTAGTAGGTGCATACTCCTTTCGGTAGATATGTAGTGACTAGGGTGTATTCAAAGTCTCTAGGGACGTTGTCCTTGTTAATATCACCACTCAGAGGGGGTATGTAAGCTGGTAGGATGGATGGCACTAACTTCGCGTTGGCTATGTTGTCCTTATGCTTAGTTCTTCTCTCTGAACCGGCTCAAGATGTTCCTTCTTGATCAGTCGACGGGGAGGCTTTCACTCCTCTCGTCGATGATGCTTGGACTCCGATGGACATTCTTCTTTCCGACATGACTCTCTCAGTCACTAAATCGAGAAGGACCTCTGTGACGTATTCCTCAAGTGCGGTGAGCTCGTCAAACATACGCACTCGGGAAAGATAATCGGGGTCACGATGATCTCAAAATACTGCACTAGGATGAACAATCTTCTTGCAATGATCACTATAGATAATCACTAGTTCTGCCGGCTTCGACTTTTAGTTGGAAAAAGTGTTCTTCAGGCATGACGCGATGAGCTAAATAGGAAATTCGTCAACGGTCTTCTTGCAACAGGTACGAAGCTTCCATGAACGTTGATCCATACATTATGGCATGGTCCAAAGGTCTGGTGGTGATCCTTTAATGCTTTTCTGTCCGTTCGGGGTGGAAGTCGAATGGGTATATCGGTGCAACGTCTATATTTCTTCGCCACGATGAAGTGCCATATGTCATTGTTTTGTTATCCCAGCGAAGCTCAATTCCTGTAATTTTTCCTTATGCGAAGTTTCCTCTGGAATCTTCTGTAACTTTTTGATATTGGCTCTCTTCTTACTTAGCTTCCTAGCCTTCTTCCCAGTGAGCTTCATCTTGTTCATCCTTTTTCCATTCTAATTCTTATTTTCTCTCGACATAGTCACTTTGCGATGCTGAGATTCTTTCTTCAAATCCAAGGGTAATAATCCTTTATCATGTGGATTAGGTATTTTGGTCTTTTTTGGTTCCTCTAATGCCCTTATAGATTTGGCATCCAAGTCCCTGGTGTTCAATAGCTTAGATCTGTTCTCTTGTTCTTCCATCAAGTAGGCGATCCTTCTAGTCATAAATTCCATGAGTTCTTACTTCCTTTGTTCTAGGGCTTCCTTTTCTTCTTTTCTCCGGATCTGGTCTTTTTCAATCCAGATCTTGCCTAACAAAGATGGAAATGGGGCATGGTCCTCAATAAATTTAATAACTTCGAATTCTTCCTTTATCGAAGCTCCATGGGTACTCATATATATTTGGGCAATTCTTCCACATAGAGTTACCATTTTTCCTTTACACAACCCTATTTTTCCTAGTGAAGGAACCATAACATGCCTCCCTAGGGTTTCCCAAGTACTTTTTTTCATAATTTTCATCTGTGTTCCCTCATCTAGAGCACAGTCAATGTCTAAGTCTCCTATTCTTACTTTGATTTTCTCCTTTTCTTTGAAGATCTTTGACAAACTGGCATCTTTATGTTCATCCAGGGTTTCTTTCATTTTCAGTAACATAATCTATGATTCTTTATGGGGTTCTTTTATAATATTAGTCTCTTGATCTCCTTCAGAGTTTGCTTGCTCCATATTAAGCTTTTCAATTCTAGCAATCATTCTAGGGAAATCCAGTACTTCATGGTCCATAGCCTTACAATAGAGGCAACTAGGGTTTCTCCCAGGGCATTCCTTAGCAAGATGTCTCGGTCTTATGCAACTGTAACAAAGAGTTAATTGTCTCTTTCTCTTCAATGATCCCCAACTTTTCTTGTACTGCTTGCTAGGGTCATAATGGCTAGCCTGCAAAAATTTCTTTCTAGGATCCTGCATCCATTGGTTAGTCCAAAAATTCTTTCTATGCATAGGTATAACATATCTTTCATTATTCTTATCATATCTATTCATATCAAATGTTCTTTCATCTAACAATGCCCTAGTTTTTATACTAGGACAAAATCTATCAAGCATACCTAAATCCATACTTTAGAAACAAAAAAATTTCACTTCTTTTACTTCCACAGGGCACACAGCTTCCAGATCTAAGAAATTTTAACTATTCTTACCTTTATCAGAGCACGGATCTTACAGATCTTACCTCTTTATGTAGATCTAACCCTTTCTTTTTTTTAGTATTAACCTCTTTTCTTGCAGATCTGAATTCTTTCCTTCTTCAACACAGAGCTTTCCAGATCAAGTGGATCACTGCGCACTAGGGCATAGATCCACACACAGAGCTTTCACAGTTTCGGGATGAATCTTTGCACAAATCTTCTTCTGCTCAGTTCCCAGGAATCATAGTTTCAGGTCTTGACAACGGAACCATTTGTTGGCACAGGGGCAGACCCAGGGTTCAACGCTACAACAATGCACTAAAAAAACCATAACTACTAACCCTTTCAGAAACACCTACGAAGCATATGAAGTCTCACTCGAGGTAGAGGCAAGGGTGGTTGCAAGACTCAGGTGTCTGCAACCTTAGCTGGGACACATATATGTGATTATAACACTTAGAAATCACTTAGCATAGATTATTCATCAATATTCAACCCTTATGATACTTCGTAGATAGCACAGAGAATTGCAGTATGTATTTAGATCTAAGATAATTCAACACTTAGCCACAACAAGATAGATTAGATTCGACAGATCAAGCACTAAGCATCTTACATACCAGATCTAACATTCATTCATATCTCATAAGCACAAAGAATAAATAGATCTATCTAAACACATCAAAGCACTTAGCAAAGGGAGAGACAAACACATCAAGTTGAGGCACATAGCACAACACACAAAATTATTGTGGTTCACCCCCACCCTGGGGCTATGTCCACAAAGTCTTCTTCTTTATTATCTTCAGTTAATTAGGTTACAACACAGAGCCATCAAAATCCCTCTTCACATAGGACAGAAGATCTGCACAGCTCTTTAGATCCTTATTCCTTGCGCTAAAAGCATAGAGCCTTCTACAATATCCTGCACTTAGTCTCTTACAGTATGCACAAAGCATTTACAATCATTACCAGCACTTAGCACAACTCGCAACTCTTCGATCACATAGATCACACTCTACTACTCTTCTCCCCCCCCCCTTCTTCACTTACTTCACCTATACATCTATTTATACATACAACAATGGGCCTAAGCATGGGTAAACCCATGGGCCGACATCCCTTTCCCATTACATTATCCTCCAAAACCCAAAAAGGACCCAAAAAGGGGTCTAGCTTCCAGGATTTCCGCTTCGCGTTGTGCTCCATCTTTGACAAGTTGTCGAAGTCCCAAAAATGGTCAAATATGACCAAGTGTTCCTCAAAAATTGGTTAGGCCCAATAAAGACAAAGAAATTAATTGTGCAACATACATCCAAAACAGATCTCCCCATATATCTATCAAGGATAAGATCCCCAATGAGGCTTGGAGCGGCCTCAAACTGGGAGTGACCCACTTTCACATTTTCGGTTCACGTGCATGGGTCATGATTCCTTCTGAAAAGAGGAAGGCACTTGATCCACAGAGAACTGAGTGCATTTTTGTTGGATACCCTGATGGTGTGAAGGGATATAGGATTATTGATCTTTCCTCAAATCGACTCATCACTGAGCTAAGTGTCAAATTCAAGGAAAGCGTATCGCATGCACCTCAGTAGTTGCATGCATACACCTTCATTATTCCAACTGTCCGAGATGATGAGAATTCACATGCCGACTCTTATTCAGATGAGTGTTCTAATTCAGAGGACTCAGATGATTCAGATTCAGAGTTAGTATAATTAGATGCAGAGTCAGAGCATCCAGATGCAATTGCAGAGCTAGAGAAGAGGCCCAAGAGGGCACAGACTACTATGCAGGATGTAAGGTATCTCATTGATGATCCATACGATACTAGGAGGACTTGATCTAATTTCGAGGAGCCTCCTATTGCACTCACTTCCACTGAGCCATTTCTCCAGGAATATTTTATTGGTTTAGTCTTCAGATCCATAGTCTTATGGCGAGCTTGCTGGAAATCCCTTTTGGGAATCCGCCATGCAGGAGGAGTACAACTCCCTTCTCAAGAACCAGACTTGGGATTTGGTTCCCCTTCCTTCTAGGAGGAAAATTGTCATATGCAGATGGGTCTACAGGACCAAGAGCGTAGTGGATGGATAGATTAGTAGATACAAAGCCATGCTTGTTGCCAAAGGATTTCAGCAGGTGCATAGTATTGACTATGATGAGACCTTTTCTTATTAGTGAAGATGGATTCCATATGATTGGAACTTTCCATTGTGGCATCCAAAGGATGATAATTCCATCAGATGGATGTGAAGAATGCATTTCTTCACGGTGATATCTTTGAGGAGATCTACATGCAGAAGCCATAGGTATTTATGAAGGACTCATATTTGGTTTGTTGATTGAAGAAGTACCTTTATGGCCTCAAATAGGCTCTGAGGGAATGGTATGCCAAGATGGACTCTTACTTGTTGTCACAGAACTTTGTACTTTTTAAATAAGACCTAAATGTCTACATGCTCAGGATGACTGATTCACTTCTACTTTTAGTTTTGTATGTTGATGATTTGTTGATCATTGGTTGTTTGAATTCAACAATTGTTGCAGTTAAGAGGATTCTACATAACAGGTTTTTTATGATGGACATGGGTCTGGTGCACTTATTCCTTGGACTCGAGATCAGTCAGGATGAATCATGCATCAAATTGTCTCAGGCCAAGTATGCACGAGATATCCTTGAGAGATTTCACATGACAGACTGCGAGTTTTCTCCGAATCCTTTCCTATCAGGAGTCAAACTTGAGGATGGCGGGGAGACTCCACTGGTTGGCAACACACTATACAAACAACTAGTGGGGAGCTTGTTGTATCTCACACACTCCAGACTAGACCTCTCATGTGTAGTTGGAATAGTTTCCAGGTTCATGCAGGATCCGCATGAGATACATTGGAAAGATGCAAAGCATATCCTTCGATACATACATGGCACCATCACCTTTGGGATTCATTATCCAATATACTCTACATTAGATATCATCGGGTTTACTGATTCCAATTGGGTTGGTGATAAAATTAATCGCAAGTCCACATTTGGTTACTCACTCAGTCTTGGTTCTGGGCCCATTTGTTGGTCGAGCAAGAAGTAAGTTGCCATTGCTCTATCTTCAGCCGAGGAAGAGTACAAAGGGGTAGTTAACATAACCATTCATGGTATGTGGCTGCAACATTTCCTCATTGAGTTGGGCATTCAATTTCATCGATCGATCGCCATTTGGTGTGACAACCAGAGCACTCTGAAGTTCTGCAGAGATCCAGTTCAGAGGCAGTGGATGAAGAACATCGAGATCCACATGCACTACATCCAAGACTTAGTACATGAGGGGATCATCGAGTTATAGTTTTGTCCTTTAGCAGAACAAATGACAAACATCTTCACCAAGATCTTCAATAAGAAGAAGTTTCATTCTCTGCGAAGTCATCTTGGAGTGAAGGTGATCTGTCGGATCTCAACATATGTGCATGTAAAAGCTATGAATGCTTATCATTAGTTTGCAATTTGATTATTTAAAAGCATTAATGTGTTTATTAAATGCTGAAATCTGCAAACTGAAAGCAATAGAAAGAGAATATGAAACAGAAAATGAGAGACAAGAACAAAAGAGTTTGATAACGGAGTTCACCCCCTTCACTGGGCTACATCTGCGAGTCCCTTTCCAATGGGTACCGATCCATTAATATCTTCAAAATGGTACAAATGGCACTGGAATCTTTGCAAATCAACTTCAGCAGATGCAGAACATAATGCTGGTCAAAATCCCTCAAGACCTCCTCTCTTGAAAATTACAAATTGGCCTTCAAAAAGGCAAAGAAAGCCAAATAATTATAGAGAAACAGTCGACTTTAACATAAACATCATCTGAACATTCTACAACAAAGTGCTATGTGGTGCAATGGCTAAAAATTTTGGTTATATAGTTGCAGGTCGCAGGTTCAAACCCGACTTTTGTGCATTTAGTTCTATCTCTGCGAGATTTTGATAACAAAAGGAATATATTTTGGCTTCTAAATAGAGCCAACACTTCGGATTTTGTGGCTGACAAATAGGTTGTAAAACTTCCCCATTGGGAGGTCGCATTATCAAATCTCAGCGCACCTATTTTGGCATATTATAGTTGTTTAATGATATGTATTAACCATATTATATATGGTATAACCACCACGCATTTGTTTGGATATATTTTTTAATACCAATTAATATAGTTGCAAATAATGTTGATATGGTTTAATACCATAACTTAACCATGCCAAAAATCTCGCGCGCATAGTTGTAATATGGTTGTTTCAAACCATAATATATATGGTATACAACATTTAAATGCGCCACCTAACCTTACAATTAAACTTTCATGCCAATGTTTTATCATATGGTTGCTATGACGTGCCACATCACTGAAGCTTCCATGTGTTGCCTTGACCAGTTGCCACGTCATCCCTTTGACTTTGACTTTTTTTTTTAACTATCGCACTCGAACTTCAACCAGCCATAACTTCTTCATACGAAGTCCGTTTAAAGTGATTTTTGCACCGTCGAATTCGTGTCGACGAGCACTTCAAAATTGTACCATTTGTTTCTAACTTTGGATCAATTGAATTTTTGATGAAGAATGGCCCCCTGGATCATTCCTCCCCACTGAAGATCTTTTGGACCCCAAAAGCCTTTTATTTTGAATTCAAGCAAGAACATGTTCGTCTCGCCTGTCCTGTATCTTTCATCCATTTTTCCTGGAACCTGTACATTTTTCTCATCACAACAACAATCATAATTGCACTGACGTTACTAAGCACATTAATCCCATTAATTATCACATCTTCATTCACTGCTGCTGTAATCAACCATACACTGTTGAACAATAGAAAGATGAAAAGCAAGACTAAATATAAAGACGTGAAAGAGAATGAACCCACATCATGGTTTTCCTTCCAGACATGAACAATGTTCATCATAGAGTTTTGATGCATTGACACTTCCATTTCATGCTTAGGATTACTTTCTTCCTTAGTTTTCACAGATACAAGTGTCAAATTCTTGCTTGCATTAACTACCATTTTCAATTGTCCTGTAGTTACAAAATATCTATTGCTTTTAATTGAATGAGAATGCACAATGTATTCAATTCCTTCCTTAAATAGACGATACTGATTTTTCTCCCTGTAAAAGATAGCCTTTCTATCATATAAATACGGGCTTCCCAACAAAATCCCACAGATGTCTAATGGCACCACATTAAATTCAACCTCATCTATGAACTTAGATGTTATTGCAAAATTTAAAATGCATTGTTTTGTTACTTGCATTCTTTTATCTTTGCACACCCATCCCAACAGATAAGGCTTCTTATGTGGTTGTGTTTCCAATCCCAATTGTTTAACAATCTCTTCTGAAATTAGATTAACTTGAGATCCACTATC
>ML835493.1:20381-48260 GCA_009831015.1 Picea engelmannii | reverse complement strand
GAGAAGGGCTTGACCATAGCGGTTGCACTTTCAATTCACATTCTTATAGTTTTACTAAATCCATTAAGTTTGAGTATTCATTGGATACATAATTAAATTTTTCATTCAATGTGTATTGAGACTTGAAAACCTTTCATGATATAAATTAAAAATCCCTGAAAAAAAACGTGTTTCTCTTTTCTCAAAACATATTTTTTCATGTGTTTTTAGTTTGTCTCATGATAAGTTTATTAAATTTACCATGTCCAAGTGTGCATCGGATGCATACTTTAATTTTGCATCTAATGAGTGCATACACTTGATATTTTTAATAAATCTATAAAAAATAAAACATTTTTCTATTTTTGGGGGGGAATTTTCTTAAGAGGTTCATTTTAGACCTCAAATTTTCTCTAATATTATAGAACTCAAGCCGTGGTGTAGTAGCTAAAGATGCAAGTTTTTATTATCTAAATATTAGGGACCAATGATCATCTATTGAGGGTGATATGCATGATTCGATGACATGAACAAATGTTCAGGGCCCTAAGCCAATTATTTTTCTCTTTATCCATGTTATTTTCTTTTAAAATCCATGCATAGGGCCTTGATCAAGGGTTCAATCCCTATATATAGAATATTTACTTAAAAAAAGATTAGGAGTCTAATTTTAAGGCGTGGGAATGGTAAGATGGATTTGTTTTTCCTCGAATCCATATATTTTGTACTCAAATCCATGTATAGGGCCATGAAATATATGTAAGTTTTAAATATGTGAAGTAACACAATGCATACTGATTCTTAAGAAAAACATAAATTAATCAATGGCTCATACACACAATACACAAATATTTACATTGGAAACCCTTAACTGGGAGAAAATCAACCTTCCTTTGTGCCACACCTCTTAACTCTTCATTTTATTAATTTCACCATTCATAATACAACATATACAAAATATTTTTTGTATTTCGCAGCTATCAAAATCTTGATCCCTTAATCTAAGATTAGTTTATAAAATGGCTAAAAATAGCGAAAAACGCTAAAATAGAAAAAACCACCCAATTTTGTTTGGGGGGTGATGCCTTGAACACTCTGCATAACCAAGGGAGGAAATATTCCCCCCCTCCACCCTTGGGTCCCCCATAGGAAATTTCCCAGCTCACATGACACAAAGAGCACTACTAGGGAGGGATCATCAGATGCAATCGCCAAATTTGATGCATGCCCCCAAAACATGCAAAGAATATAACACCTACCCAACATTCTCCCACTTGTTGATTTCTTTGCATACAAGGGGTCACATGATTACATAGTCAACAATCTAGGGAAGCAATGCCCATTGTTTCTCTATACCAGGAGAAATTCTTGGAGCTCGCCGATTTTTTCAACGAATCTGCAACATTCTTCAAAGTGTCAACATTATCCAAAAACACCTTGTCTTCAACCATGTCTCTCACAAAGTGATACTGGACATCAATATGTGATTTCTTTGAATGATAAGCTGGGTTATTTTCTAGGAATATTTTACTTTGTCTGTTTCAATCTAATCTTACTTCTTGTTGTACCAACCTAATACCTGAACACAATCTCTGTAACTATATCAGTTCCTTGATTGCATGAGTGGCTTCCATGTATTTAGATTTTGTAGTTGAGAGTGCCACTTCAACTTGAATTTTTCTCATCCAACTGATTTCTCCTCCAAATAAGTTAAACACATACCCACTTGTAGATCTTCTGCAATCCTGATCTCCATCCAGTCTATATCAACAAACCCATGTATTTCCAACTCTCTGACTAATCCTGGTCTTCCTTGGTAGCACAATCCATAATTATAAGTGCCACACAAATACCTAAAACCCCTCTTTACTAGTGTCCAATTCTCCTTCCCTGGTTTTGACATATACCTTCTCAAAACTCCCACTGCATGTGCAATGTCCTTTCTAGTATAGACCATTGCATACATCAAATTTCCAATTACACTAGCATATAGAAAATGAGACATGTTCTCTTCCTATGCCTTGGGAAATTGATCTGTAGATACATTTACACCTGTAGGAATAGTAACCTTGACCGTTTTACTTTCCTGCATATTAATCCTCCACAATATTGTCTCAATATATTTTCTCTGATTCAACCAGAGTTTCATGTTTGCACGATCTCTTTTAATCTCCATTCCCATAATGAAGTTAGCAACATTGAGATCCTTCATATCAAATTTGGAGGATAGTTTTTTTTTCACCTCCTTGATAACATCCATGTTGTTTCCTACCAGCAACATGTCATCGACATACAACAATACATAAAGGAAGTGATTACCGACCTTCTTGGAATATGCACAATGATTATCCCTGCTTGTGACAAATCCTAGTCCAAGGATCTATGTTTCAAACTTTTGGTACCACATCCTAGGTGATTCCTTTAGACCATATAGTAACTTGTTTAGCTTACAGACCATATCTTTCTTTCCCTTCACTGTAAAACCTTTTGGTTGCTTCATGTATTTTTCTTCTTCTACATACCCATGTAGGAATGTTATCTTCACATCCACCTGTTATACTTGAAAATCAAAAGAAACAACAATAGATAAAAGGAATCTAATAGAATTTAACTTGGAAACAAGAGAAAACATTTCACCAAAGTCAATTCCCTCTACCCAGGAATAACTTTTTGCTACTAATTGAGCTTTGTATTCCTCCACTTTTCATTTTGCATTCAACTTCTTCTTAAACACCCATTTACTTCCAATTTACTTTCTTCCAGTTCGAAACTCAACTAGATCCCATGCCTCATTCTTATCCAAGGAATTCATCTCTTTAACCATGTCCTTCTTCCAGAGTTTATTATCCTATGAATTTACTGCTTCCCTGACAATTTTAGGATCATCATCAATAATATATAAAGAACAATTAGCAGGACAATCAAGTGGACTATACCTTTCTGGTTTCCTTCTTTCCCTCATTGATCTCCTCAATACTGGAGTATGATGTTATTATTCTTCGGATTCATCTTCTTCCATTGATTCATATTTTGCATCATCCAGTTCAAACTCTATTTTCTCAGGTTCTTCTTGCCTTGGTACTGGGAATTCCTTTTTGGGAACATCTTTAACCTCTCTAAAAAGAACATCCTGTATGTAAACAATCTTCTTAGTTTATGGGTTCCAAAGCTCATAACATTTCATACCATATTTATAACCTATTTTCCTTTGGAACATGTATATACAAATCAAAGTTGAACACTCTGAGATGTTCAAGAGAGTGTTTTTTACTAGTCCATACTTCATGCGACGTTTTGTCCGCCAAAGTTGACGAGGGTGATGTATTTATTGTTGGAATTTTAATTTTTCTAGTTACAAAATTACAATTACTTAATCCAATAGAAACTGCAGTAGGATCACTAAAATATATATTCTATCTAAAAAATATATGCTATCTAATTCGACATTAAATTGTAAACCCGGGGCTCGTAAGCTTCGAGGTGTCAGCACTGCATATGCAGGTCTAGAGCTCTAATCTAGCTTAGCCTCGCCTAATTTAATGCCAATAAACTCAAATAATAAGAGCTTTAAGCAATTCTAGAATTATGAACTATTTTCCCTAAGCAACTTCAAACAAGGAATTAATGGACTATTTCTAAATAAGAAAATAGTAATCTATTTTAAAGCTAGCTAATCTATTCAATTTTTAAGTAAGCAACAACAAGTAAGCTATCTATCTTTGAGCAAATAAGCAAGTAAACAACTAACCTATCAAGACTATTTTGACAAGTGAACTCTATTCTTAAAAAGAACTCATAACCATTTTTATTTCGTGAAGAATAAATTTTAATCTACTTACTCAAAAGTAAAAGTATCATGACTGTATTAAAATTCCGTTTGATCAAAACTATTTCTAACTTGCAGTAACAGAAAAGAAAGTATTCAAGGATGATGATTATGTCTTCGGTGTCGAATAACATCATGATGGCATCTGACTATTAGTGACAGTTCAAGAGGAATTAATTCAATGCTGACTTCTATAGAGAAATGGAAAGTGTGAATAAGGAAATCTAAAAAAAGCTTTGCCATCACAGAAGCAACACTAAGTATCTAGGAAATCCACGTGATCTCTAAACTTCATGCATCAATCATCAACGATTAAAAACACTCTTATACTAATTCAAGCACATTTATAAACTCATGATTAAAAATCTTAATTCAAATCCACTCTTCTAATTAAAATTACAATTCAAATCGATAACTGAGATTTTATAATCTAAATTGAACTAATCCTATCATTAAAACTCATATTTCAAAACTAGAATGATTTTAGAAAACATAACCCCAAAATCTATCTCTATCCTATCACACTAAGGAAAGATTAATGAACAAAATATATCTATGAAGACTTAACTGAATGGGTAATTAAATTTAGCTTGATTACAACTAGTAAAACTAGAAAATATTAATCCATCAAAGATTGTAAACGATCTTAAATTAAAACTCTGCTTACACTAATCCTCTATCTAAGTAATGCTCTATTTTAATTTCCAAAACCAAATTAAGACTTCAATACACTATCTAAGTTAGTATCTCGCAGGATGATTCATTCCTAAGAAATAAAAGACACAACATGATAATTAACCATCTCCTACAAGCAATTTGCAATTTAAGGAAAGCCGAATTAGATAATCAAATTATAATTGGCATGTACAATAATTGAAACTGAAAAATACATACAACAAAGAAACAAGTATGGATTCTAACTAAGCAACAAAATAAACACACGATATATTGATATACAGTCAACCAGACCATTGGTGCCCCCCCCAACAAGTCGTAGCTACTCTCCAACAATAAAACACATGCTTAACTCAACACAATTCTGTCATTAATAAAAAAAACGAAGTCTGGAACACAATTTGTAGAGAATGTCTGAATTACACAATGAAATTCTTCTATAAAATTTTGTCTGTGGTCATGCCATTGATAGTGGTATTTATAGATAAGTTACAACTCAAGAGGTCGACCACTGGAAGGGTCGACCTCCTCTAAAAATGGAAAACTCATTAAAAGATCTTCTAACAACATCTGCTTCTAGAAAATCCGTGAGCTACTCAACGATCACCATAACTACCTAATTTGAGGTGTATCAAGCTCTGTAGCTAGAGGCCATGAGGGGGTACAAAACCCAGATCATCAATTCATCCACAACATGTCACCAATGTACCAACCACCAGCTCCAGTGCGCTCTGAGTGCTGGATCGCATGTCGGGTGGAGTGTCGGATTGCATACCGGATGGGGTGCTGAATGAAGTACCGGACGAGGCACCTAATGGAGGATCATACTGTAATTTTTCTCTGTTGCACACAAACCATGCATTAGATCTTTGTAAACATCAAATTGAACTGAATTGATCTTAAAATCATTGTAAAAACATCAATTATACATACCTTATGTGAATCCATGATGAATTGATATAAACACCTTTGAAACTCCTTCAAAATGGCCAATATGAAGCATAAAATATATAATATCGGTGCAAAAAGGATTCTATCATCGTAATAAAACAATCAAAATACGAACCCAACATTATCCCCACGCTTAAGGATTTGCAAGTTCCACTGCAAACAAAAATGAATCACTCGTCATAACTAGACTTGCGAAGGAGGGGGTGGATTAGCTTTAGAAGATTATCCCTCTTGTTCTGGAGACTTTTTATTGGGCCTTTTATGATGTTTCAATTGTGTCCGGAGGCTGCAATTGGCAGTGGTCATTTGATAAACCAATTGTTGGATATAATTCAATTTTGCTTGCAATACTGCATTGTCATGATGGAGATGCCTATCCATAGTCTTTCTCTCTTCCAACTGTTGAAGCAACTGAGAATTTTCTTGTTGTAATTTTGCAATAATTGGAGTATGATCAGATGTTTCAAAAGAAGAGGGCTTGGATCCCTTGATGGATGTGAAAGGTATATCAACTTTGGAAGATGATGTAGGCATATGGGAGGTAGGAGTAACGGAGTTCTTATGAGAGGGAATATGTTCAGATTTTACTTCTTTATTAGGATCAAACTCTTTTGAAGAAACTTCTCTAAGTCTTTTATTGGGGCTTTCAATATTAGAAGACAATTGGATAAGATCCAAAGTTCTTGGAAGTTTTACATTGGATTTTCCACTCATACTTCAGGTGCTTCTTCAAAATGATTGCTCCTTGAATCAATTAGCTCCTCTCCTCTTTGTAGGAACCAAAGGAAAAACTTGATGAAATGAATCTCGTAGCTTCTTAGGTTTAGAATCGATAGGTGTTGAAGGCAATTGGGAATTATTAGTAGGCTTCTTAATTTTCTTACGAGATGAGGCTATAGGGGAATCAAGAGTTTCCTTGGCGAGTTTGAATTTGAATGGTTTGTACTTTGGAGGTAAAATAAATTATGTAAGAAATTAGATCAATGTCCAAGTCTTTGACTTGGACATTTGATCATAAAAATGCACTAAAAAAATTTAATTCAATTATTAACACAGATTTTGAAAAATATACCATTCAATCCATCGAAATTACCATTGCACAAGTGTATCAATTCGAACGATTATTTCTGCATGCAATCATGGCCATTTACAATGTATACATACCTCATCTGATCCTCCATATGGCGCTTCATCCGGTCTTCCAGATGGCACTCCATCCGGTCTTCCAAATGGCACTCCATATGGCAAGTGGAAATGATCCCCATTATAATGGACGCTCATCCATAGCACTCAGCTTGGGATATTTATCACAGTCATGGTGAACAAGAGCATGGACATGATAAGTGTGAATAGGATGATCCACTATTAATTTCCTTATCATCATTCTTGCAACACTATAAAACAACTTGTTCCTCTGTTCATAGGCATGTAACACAGATCTGTAGTGAGTTTAACAATGTGTTATTGATCTGTAATTGTCACAAAGAAGCAACTAAGCAGTCTTCCATTATATAAACATAAAGATAAATAAATAAAAATGAACAACAAGATTATAACACACAGTGATGTTAGCAGTATAGAATTTAGCATTTTATAAAAACAACTGCTGATATAATAGCCCAAATATCATAAAAACAATATGATAGCATTTTTAACAAAGATTCTACTTCCCCTTCTCATGGATTATAATATATATGGGCAATTCTTATCATTTATTAGCCCAGGAAACCCCTCCCCCACTCCTAAGTATTGTGACACCTCACAATCAAAGATATGGGGAACACGTCAATTCTCCCAATATCCTAATATTTATAGTTTTCCAAGAGTAGAGATAAATTTCACACATTAGTCCGATGAGACGGTTAAAATATGGCCCCACCTATAGGACAAAATATCCTACATATAGTTAAGAAGAGGTAGGAGAGAGAGTCTTAGGATAGTCTTAAAGCTAGTTCCCAATGGAAGATTTATGGATTTCATTGACCTTTTCTTAACCATGCATACTTCTTTTCAGCTTTGTCTACAAGTAATGTCGCACATCAAGATAAATTTAAAGATTTGGGAATTTTATTTAGTGTTTCTCATATCATCACCCTCGCTAGGTACAATGCTCCGCTGCCGGCAAGCCTATTCAGTACTCTGACGAGTTTACCCAGTCATACCACAGGCCAGTACCCGCTTCAAGTAGACCTGTTTAGTATCCCGACAGGTTATCCTCTTACACCCTTTTACAACAGAGACTGGTCCAACATCTTTTAATATTTTAATAGAAATATTTTTTTTTGCAGGAAGATGGGGAGACAACTCTGAAAATTTTATTTAAGATTGGGATGGTAGTGATGTTAGAGGATGACTCTTCTTTATGTATTCCTTATAGATTGTCCTAATGTAAGGGGTACTTAAGCGGATTTATCTTATCTAAAGATATGGTATAATCAAACATTTTTAGTGTGTAGTGGATGGTACCATTGGAAAATAATAGAAAGGTATCTTCAGGCTCAACTCACTTTTTTTTTTTTTTAAAGTTATTGTGATGTTTCCATGGCTAACTGCTAATCAGAACTTCTTGCTACTCTTTCATAAAGATACTTTACTCACCTACTCAGGGTTCTTCGAGAAAGTGTACGAGTAACCTCTAGGTTTGATAGACAACGTGTCACTTCCTTATATCCTCTAGTGGTGGAGGTTAAGAGCAACTGCCATTAAAGATGCCTTGAGAAAAAGGAAGATAGAAATCTTGCAAAAATATGGCTAATTCACAAAAAAACAATAATAAAACTGCTAATAGAAATATCTTTTTCTGAAGTAAAATACTTCCCTTTTTGTCTCCTTGAAATTGTCCTCTTGTGGTGAAATAAATACCTGCAAAGATCTCTAAAACTATTTGTCAAAAACCACACTCTAAAATATAAAAAACTGATGAGATCAATGAGATCAAGTCACATGAACATGTATCTCATAGTTATTTTATTAAAAAGAAAATGTAAAATGAGGTTGCATTAAAATTTAAGCTAAACTAACAACATGCAGTTTTTATTTATTATCCTACTCTACCTAAAAAGAAAGAAAAAACGTTATTCAAGTGTACAAACCTTTCCAATGTAACCATGTGCGAAGAAAGATAAGATACATACCCATATCCACATATGAAAAAGTTACCGCAATGATTACTTGGATATGAAGAACCAACCAACCTACTTGTTTTGGAACCAGAAGGTGTTGAAGAAGAGAAA
Organism: Picea engelmannii; assembly: GCA_009831015.1. Lineage (NCBI taxonomy): Eukaryota > Viridiplantae > Streptophyta > Pinopsida > Pinales > Pinaceae > Picea > Picea engelmannii. The sequence continues at coordinate 39,596 of ML835493.1, read as the reverse complement.
AGTATTGTGGCTTGATGACCTCTTGAAACCAAATTTCAAGGTAATCTTGATGTTCATCAACAATAATTTCTATTCTCTCCTTCATCATGCTATGCAGATCCTCTTCTTCTGGATGATTGATTTCTGAAGTACAAAATGGATTTGCTGAGATGGATGTTGATAAATCCTCAATATCAGGTCTTATTGATTGATCTCCACTAGATGTAGTCCATAAGTTCTCAGCTTCCTTCACAGTTTGGAAAGGAAAATAATTTTGTAGCTCATAGGACCTTGATTCTTCTAATATTTCCAGAGAGGTACATACACTTTTGGCTATTGCCAAAATATGTTCTTCTTGAAAATAAGAAATCCCAATTGTTGCTAGGATTTGAGAAAGTTCCCTCAAGCTAATGGTTTCTTTTGAGTTCATTCTACTAGTTGATGGATCCTGCCTCACACAGAGATTAGTGTCTAGGGTTCTTAAAACACCCATTTTTTTTTTTCTATCATTATAGATTTTTTTAAGATTTTAATCACAACTACCTAAAAAATGAAATACATATTTAAAGCATATTTGTGAAAACCAAACACACCATGCTTGCAATAAATCAAACTTGCATGAAATAAATCAAAGCATAAAATAAAATACGATTGTAGGAATGAAATCAAACTCACACGTGTATGAAAGTAAAAACATTGGAAGGAAAAATAAACACACTGGTATAAAATTAAATTGTAGGAAAGTAAATTGCAAGAAAGTAAACACACTAAGAAAAATAAACAAACTTGCAGAAAAAGTAAACACTCTTGCGGAAAGGGAACAATAAGGCTTTGGAGCGACCCATTAAAATGATGTGCAGGTTCTTACCTCTAGTCTTAAATTTTCTCCTCCCCCTTGCTGTGTAATTAAAGGCAACCTACCTACCTACGCTCTATTCCCTTTAGCACCTCCCCGACAACGGCACCAAAAATGTCTAGTAAAATATATGCTATCTAATTCGACATTAAATTGTCAACCCGGGGATCCTAAGCTTCGAGGTGTGAGCACTGTATATGCAGGTCTAGAGCTCTAATATATCTTAGCCTCACCTAATATAATGCCAATAAACTCAAATAATGAAGATCTTTAAGCAATTCTAGAATTATGAACTATTTACCCTAAGCTATCTATCTTTGAGCAAATAAGTAAGCTATCTATCTTTGAGCAAATAAGAAAGTAAAGAACTAACCTATCAAGACTATTTTGACAAGTGAACTCTATTCTTAAAAATAACTCATAGCCATTTCTATTTCGCGAAGAATAAATTTTAATATACTTACTCAAAAGTAAAAGTATTATGACTGTATTCAAATTCTGATTGATCAAAACTATTTCTAACTTGTAGTAACAGAAAAGAAAGTATTTAAGGATGATGATGATGTCTTCGGTGTCGAATAACATCACGATGGCATCTGACTATTAGTGATAGTTCAAGAGGAATTAATTCAATGTTGACTTCTACAGAGAAATGGAAAGTGTGAATAAGGCAATTTAAAGAAAGCTTTTCTATCATAGAAGCAACACTAAGTATCTCGAAAATCCATGTGATCTCTAAACTTCATGCATCAATCATCAACGATTAAAAACACTCTTATACTAATTCAAGAATTTTTTTAAACTCATGAACTCATGATTAAAAATCTTAATTCAAATCCACTCTTCTAATTAAAATTACAATTCAAATCCATAACTGAGATTTTATAATCTAAACTGAACTAATCCTATCATTAAAACTCATATTTCAAAACTAGAATGATTTTAGAAAACACAACCCCAAAATCTATCTCTATCCTATCAAACTAAGGAAAGATTAATGAACAAAATAGATATATGAAGACTTAACTAAATTGGTAATTAAATTTAGCTTGATTACAGATAATAAAAATGGAAACTATTAATCCATCAAAGCTTGTAAACAATCTTAAATTAAAACTCTGCTTACACTAATCCTCTGTCTAAGTAATGCTCTGTTTTAATTGCCAAAACCAAATTAAGAATTCAATACACTATATAAGTTAGTATCCTACATGACGATTCATTGCTAAGAAATAAGAGACACAACATGATAATTAACCAGCTCCTACAAGCAATCTGCAATTTAAGGAAAGACGAATTAGATAATCAAATTATAATTGCCATGTATAGTAATTGAAACTGAAAAATACATACAACAAATAAACATGTATGGATTCTATCTAAGCAACAAAATAAACACACGATATCTATTGATATACAATCACCCAAACCATTGGTGGGCCCCCCAGGAGGTCGTGGCTACTCTCCAACAATAAAACACAGGCTTAACTCAATGCAATTCTGTCATTAATAAAAAAAAAACAAAGTTTGGAACATAATTTGTTGAGAATGTATGAATTACACAATGAAATTCTTCTTAAAAATTATTTCTATGGTCGTGCCACTGATAGTGGTATTTATAGATAAATTACAACTCGAGAGGTCGACCACTGGAAGGGTCGACCTCCTCTAAAAATGGAAAACTCAATAAATGAGCTTCTAACAACATCAATTTCTAGAAGATATGTGAGCCACTCAGTGATCACCATAATTGCCTAATATGAGGTGTATCGAGCTCTGTAGCTGGAATCCGCAAGGGGGTACAAAACCCAGATCACCGAGTCGTCCACCACAGGCCGCCAATGTACCAACCGCCAGCTCCATTGCGCTCTGAGTGCTAGATCACGTGTCAGATTGTGTACTGGATGGGGTGCTGGATGAAGTGTCGGAAGAGGTACCAGATGGAGGATCGGATTGCAATTTTTTCATGTTGCACACAAACCATGCATTAGATCTTTGTAAACATCAAACTGAACTGAATTGATCTCAAAATCATTGTAAAAACATCAATTATACATACCTGATGCGAATCCATGATGAATTGATACAAAAACATTTGAAACTCCTTCAAAATGTCCAATATGAAGCATAACATATATAATATCGATGAAAAAATGATTCGATCATCACAATAAAACAATCAAAATACGAACCCAACAATAGTCTTCTTAGTTTCTAGGTTCCAAAGCTCATAACCTTTCATACCATCTTTATAACCTATTTTCCTTTGGAACATGTATATAAGAATCACAGTTTCACGCTCTTAAATGTTCAAGAGAGGGTTTCTTACTAGTTCATACTTCATGCATAGTTTTTTCCACCAACGTTGATGAGGGTGATTTATGTATTGTTGGAATTTTAAGTTTTCTAGTTACACAATTACAATTACTTAATCCAATAGAAACTGTAGTAGGATCACTAAAAGATAGACAATCAAATATACAATAGAACATAAATATTATCCTTGGAAACCCTCATGGGGGAGAAAGAACAAAAATAAAAATCCTCAATATAGATTCCTTCAACCAGTACAATGATGCGTTATAGCTCTCCAAGAAAGTCCACGACCAAAACACCAAAATCATTAGTCTCCAAGACTTGTGAGCTAGACCTTCTCACACACTCCAAGATGAACAAGAGAAGTGTGTGAGTGTGTTTCCAAATGAGAGGAACCTATCCTCTATTTATACACAACAATGTCTCTTGACCTAACTAACCCATACAACATGGCCGACTATCCACAATGGGGTTTTTTAGAATTATAAGTAAAATACCAATAATATAATAATTTTTGTTGAGCCGACTTGTACAATATAATTATAATAACCTTTTAAAGGTTTGACTAAAGAAAATATACAAGAATATCTTCCATATATACAACAAATATATTAACACTCCCTCTTAACTAGGAAGGTATTCTTTCCAGACATAGACTCCAAGTCTGATACCACATGAGCTCACATCCATTGACTATTGAACATGTGAATCTATGCATCCTCAGATATCCATAGTGCAACATGACTTCACCCCATGAAACCAAGGTTTATGGGTATCTCTCAATAGCTACAACATGTCCCTAGGACATCCACTCCCTATGATGCATCAGTACCTAATCATGTGCACTTCTGTCTCAGTGCCAACCCTTTTTCATGATGGATGAGACCGACGAGACTCAGTGCCAACCATTTTTCATGCTAGATGATATTTTTCCATACTTAGTGGCAACCCTTTTTCATGTTGGATGAGTTCCATCTATCACTCCCTCTAAAGAGGGACCACACCAAGCTTGTCTCTGAAGTACTCAAACTTCATCCTTGACAACGAATTGGTGAACACATCCGCAACCTGATCCTCGATAGTCACGAACTGGAGCCTCACTACTCCCCTATGTACCATGTCCTTGATATAGTAGTATATGATCTAATTATTCTCCGAACTTTCATTGAACATCGGGTTCTCTGACAACTTCATGCAACTATGGTTTTCACACCAAATGCAGGTCGCCTCCAAACCAAGACCAAATAACCCAGACAACAACTTTCGAATCCATACTGCTTCTATGCCCACTGCACATGCTGCCACATACTCATCTTCAACCATATTGAGTGCCACACATGACTACTTCCTTCTACTCCATGAGACCATACTGGAGCCAAGAATGAAATAGTATATGGAAGTGCTCTTCCGATCAGGAATACTGTCGGCCCAATCTGAATCTGAGCATCCATAAAATCCAAACTCTTGGTTAGATCTATACCAGAGACCATGATCTAGATTACCCTTAAGGTATCTTAACACATGTTTTGATGCAACCAAATGAACCTGTCTGGGATGCTCCAAATGTTGACTAAGAGTGTTCACAACAAAACATATATCTGGTCTTGTGTTCTTCAAATACATCAACGGGCCCACTATCTTCCTATATAAGGTATAATTCACAATCACTGAAGTTGTATCCTGCAAAAAATTAGATTTGATACCATCGGGGTAACCATGGCCTTACAGTCCAACATATCGAACCTCTTCAATATTTCCACAGCATATTTTCCTTGATTTAGGAAAATCCCATCTGATCTCTTCCAAACTTCTAATCCCAAGAAGTAGTGCATCATTCCTAAATCTTTCATCTCGAATTTTGCAACCAATTTTCTCTTACATTTAGTGATGAGCTTTTCTGAACCTTCTATAAATAGGTCATCTACATACAACAATAGAATCACCGGTTCACCATCCTCAACCTTAAAGTAAAGGTTAGGATCTGCACTGATCTTTGTAAAATCCAAGATCATCAGAAAATTGTCAATCCTACCATACCATGCTTTGGGTTCCTAGTTCAATCCATATAAATCCTTCTTTAATCTGCACACATGAGTCTCCCTGTCATGTGTCTCAAATCCAAGTGGTTGCTCCACATAAAATTCCTCTTTTATTTCACCATTCAAGAAGGTTGTCTTTACATCCATCTAGTTCACCTACCATTTCATCATAGAAACCAATGAAAGTATAGTCCTGATCAAGGTATATCTTGCTACATGAGAAAATTTTATTCATAGTCAATCCCTACCTTTTGAGGGAAACCTCAGGCCACAAATCGTGCCTTATATTTTTCAGTACTGCCATCAACTACATGTTTCATCTTGTAGATCCATTTCGAACTCACCATAGATTTTTCCTTTGGTCTGGGAACCACATCCTAGACATCATTCTGCATAATAGAATGGTATTCTTCTGCCATGGCATCTTTCCATACTTGATTTTCTATATCCTCTTCATAACTGGAAGGTTCTGCATCCATTATGTCACACAAGCATGCCACATAGCTGGAATACGACTTCAACTTCTTTCTTTCCCTTAAATATTTCTCTGGGGAACCAATTCTTTCTACATATTTGATAAGCTATTGTGCCCAAGCTGGTCTTATCCCACGATAAGGTATCTCGACTGGTTTCTAAGGTTCTACCATGTCATGATCCTTTGGAATGACTTCCTCTAGTTCAATTTCCTCTGGAAATTTAGGAACTTCATTCTCTTCTTCATGTGCCTCTTCTGCACGGATCTATTTGGATTTACTGAAAGTTGCATTCTCATCGAAGGTTACATCTTGATTGATCTCCACTTTCCGGTGACCGGGAATGTATATCCTATAAACCTTCGATGTGTCACTATAACAAAAAAATATGCCCTTTCGTCCGGAAGGGTCCAACTTTGTCCTCTTGTCCTTGGGTATGTGAAAACAATACATGGTAGACAAATATTTTGAAATGGATGACTTCTGGATTCTCTCCTAAAAACATTTCAAGCACCTTGTGGGGAATTTTATTTTGCATGTAAATTGTCATGTTCGTTGCTTTTGCCCATAGATGCATAGGAAGATATTGATCATGGATCATGGCCTTTACTACTTCCATGATTTTCCAGTTCTTCCTTTCAGCTATTACATTTTGCTGAGGGTTATAGGGAGTAGAAAGCTCCCTCTTAATCCCAACTTCCTTGCAATACTCCTTGAATTCTTTTGAGGTGAATTCACCTCCATTGTCTGATCGCAAGGGATTTATCTTTTTCTCTGTCAAGTTTTCTACCAGAGCCTTGAACTCTTTGAATTTTCCAAAAACTTCATTATTTTGTTTTAACAAATAAATCCAAGATTTACATGAGTAATCATCAATGGAAGATACATAATATACAAACCCACTTAGTGAATATGCTAACATCGGTCCACATACGTCTGAATTCATGATGCCCAAAAATCCTTTGGCTTTGTTATCGCTATTGGGAAATGAGTGCTTCATGTTCTTACCTTATGCACATCTTTGCACACACCATTTGGTTCTGCTTGGATTTTTGGAAGACCTGTCACCATTTTTCTCTCAACCGGAAGAGCTTTGTAGTGTAGGTGAGAAAACCTCACATGCTATAGTTCACTGGGATTCACAATATCATGAACCATTGCGGAGTCTGAATGTCCTTTTAATTTGTAAAATCCTCCTTCTTCAACTCCATTCACTACTGCATCATCAAGGGTCTTCCCTCTAGGACACATGAGAACTTGATCATTAATAAATGCTACTCTAAATCCTTTCTTGTCCAATGATGAAATTGAGATAATATTCTTCTTTAAAACTGGAACATAAAGAAATTCCTTCATCTTCAATGGCTTTCCTGAGTTTAACTTGTAGGAAGCTTCTCCAACACCTTTGATTGGATATTGATAGTCATCACCCAATTTCACCTTGTGACGTGAATCTTTATGAATAAGTTTAGATAAGGAGTCTTCATATCCTGTCATGTTCTTGGAAGCACCACTCTCTATCAACCAAGTGTCATGTCCATGAGTAACAATACTTTTGAGGGATGAGATAAGAACATAATCCTCATCACTTTATTCATCTTTCTTTACAACCTTCTTGGGAGGCTCATCATCTTCAACCGTGTGAGCTTGATGCGTCTTACTTCCTTTCTTATTCTTAATTTCCATAATGATGGGGAAATCCCTAAAAAAGTGTCCCAATTCATGAAAACAATAACATATGATCTTTGAGTTGTCTCTTTGACCCATATTAAACTTCTTAGGTAAAGAATGCTCCTTCTTGTTCTTTCCTTTCCTGGTGTGGGTGGCTAGGGATTGATATTCATTTGCCATCTTTTCTTCTCTTGCAGATGTCCTAGCTTCTTCCTAGTTACAATATTCCCAAAGCTTACTGAACTTGGGAAGCTTTTTTCTTGAACAAATTCCTTGGATGAATGCATCCCATGTCCTTGGGAGGCCATTCAAGGTAGTCATCACCATATCTTCTTATATTGAGTTACCAATGGCTTCTATCTGCTCCTTGATTTGATTCATTCGTGAGAAGTAGGACTGAAAGGTTTATGAGTTATTCATTTTCACATTCTTCAACTGAGATCTCAGAGTCATTCTTAGATTTATGTTGCTTCCCTCAAATAGACGAGTTAAGGTGTCCATCATTTTCTTTGAAGAAGATAATGATGATATATGATGGATAGGGTGGTCCTTAATGGAGTCTTCAGTAATCCTTTTTTCTCTCACCATGTCCTTCTTATATTTTTCCTTAGCTTCATCTCCTTGAGGTTCCTGAACCTCTTCTATAATGAACTTATTTGGTTCATGTTATTCAAGAAGGAGGGTTACTATGTACTTTTAGGCCTTGAATTTATCAGCTCCATCTAGCTTCTCATCGATATTTGTTCTGGTAGTCATTTTGCATTCTGATGGTCTTGGTTTTTCCAACAACTGTATCTAGACTGAAAATGGATCCCTTTTAGGCTTCTAGATATGCAACTAGCTTTTATTCATGCCTGCTCTGATACCATGTTGGAATTTTAAATTTTCTAGTTACACAATTACAATTACTTAATCCAATAGAAATTGTAGTAGGATCATTGAAATATAGACAATCACAGATACAATAGAACACAAATATTATCCTGGGAAACCCTCGTGGGGGAGAAAACCAAGAAACCAAAATCCTCATTATAGATTCTTCAACCATTACAATGATGCGATATAACTCTCCAAGAAAGACCATCACCAAAACACCGAAAGAACCAGTCTCCAAGTCTTGTGGGCTAGAGCTTCTTATGTGCTCCAAGATTCATAAGAAACATATGTGAGTGTGTGTCCAAATGAGAGGAACCTATCCTCTATTTATACACAACAATGTCTCTTGAATATACATGACTCTTGACCTAACTAACCCATAAAACATGGTCGACTAGCCACAATGAGGATTTTTAGAATTATAAGTAAAATACCAATAATATAATAATTTATGTTGAGTAGACTTGTACAATATAATTATAATAACCTTTTAAGGTTTAACTAAAACAAATATACAATAATATATTTCGTATTTAAACCAAAACTATTAACATTTATTAGGTAACATGCATTACCCACCGCCTCTTCCCATAATTCATGTCCTAACCTGACACCACTAACCATGCTCCTTTTTTTTTCATCAATGTCATGTTCATCCTTACTGCAACCCAATTTTGTTGAGGTGTGTATGGAGTAGTCTTCTACCTTTCTATACCACACTTCTTATAGAACTCTTCAAATTCATTCCCACATAATTCTCCACCATTATTTGTCCTCGACACCTTTATTTTCTTCTCTTTTTGATTTTCTACTAGAGCCTTAAACTCTTTAAATTTATCAAATACCTCAAATTTATTCCTAAGAAAATAAATCCATGTTTTCCTTGAGAAATAATCTATGAATGAAACATAATACACATATTTACCTAGTGATGGAACATACAGAGGTCCAAAGAAATCACTATGTATCAACTCTAAGATCCTCTTTTCTCTTGTAGCACTAGATGTGAATCTTACCTGATTCTATTTACCATATATGAAATATTCACAGAAATCAAAATCCAAGGTGAAATTAGACATACCTTCAACCATACCTTTACTATGTAGTGTTCGAAGGCCCTTTTCTCCAATATGTCATAGTCTTTGATGTCATAGCATGATATTATTTCTAGGAACAATATGGATCTGGTCTTCTTTATTTCTTTTCTCATGGTGATGATGCAACCACCCTCCAAAAACCTGCGGGTTGGAAGGTCCACGCCAACAAGATCTTTCCCTTTACACTGGCCCGAAGAACTCTAAAACAACTCTTCTATTTTCCTTTCGGAAAATCTGCACCCACAACAAATCCTCGCGGGATCCCCTTTTTGCACTTAGGAGATTGGATTTCGCACCTTCGCGAATCCGTTGGTTAAGAGCCTGTCTCTCAAATCTCCGAAACCCGAAAACAGTTAATGATGAACCTTCCTCTTCTCTTTCGGATGTTTCCTTATCGTGATTTTGGCGGTCGCGGTGTTAAGCAACTTGTTCCTGTGATTCCCGAAATCCGATTTTCCGAACCTTCGATGCGCTTGCAAGCTTTGACCTTTCAACGGTCCTTCACTCCATCGGGACTTCGGACTTCGTGATATCGTGAATCCTAAAGCAAAAGGTTCGGGAATTCACCCCACGAAAACTCGAAAAGGTCAACTGAATTGACTTCTTGTTGAGAGTGTGCCACCTGTCCACTCGTTGACTCCTCTGTGGCCCACACAATCCTTTTAGCCTTTGGGACTTCGCGTTTCGTGATTTCCTGATTCTCGTTGCAAAGTTTACGGGACATCCACCTACGAAAACCTGAAATATAATTCCACGTGTAAATCCAATGGCCCTTGCGGTTTGGATCTACAGTCCTACTCCTCCTGAGCTTAGAACCTTTAGGAATAATCATGGTAACTCCCCTACTATTTCATGAGATCTGACGACTCTCGGGACCTCACAAATTCTCTACAGAGAATTCCGACCATCCGTTCTTTCCTCTGAGAACTCGTCCTCCTGTGGTCCGACGTCGCTATGCCTTCTTACAACTTTCAAGGTACGTGGCCTCTACCTTCCTTCGACTCCTTCGAAGGTCAAATTCCTTCTGAGCTTTCTTACGACTCTGTGTCTTTTATAAAAACCCTTGCACACACTCCTTGCGGAAATCTTCAAACACTTCGAGTGTTGAACTTCTTCGACTCTGCGCACACCTGCAGCAACAATCTCTAAATGCTTCGCTTAGATTCGCAACTCTGAGATTTCTCTCGGCCTGCGCACTCCTTGCATGGCTCCAACGTCTAATTGTACCTCTTGTGTGAATGAGAACAAAATCTATCTCTCCTGATCTTTCAGAGACAAACCTCTGAACACCTTGTCGACGCACTCCTTGCGGACAATTCAACTGCACTCCTTGTAGGAACCCTTGCTCAGATAGAGAAACAATTGAAACTCATTCCTTTTCCCTTTCCTCTCAGGTTTCCAACATTCAACAAGAAATCATTCATACATAGCATAAAAGAAAATGTACAACAGGAAGGGTAAAACAACCATGAGCATAACATTCAAAGATGTATACATAGAGAATAAACACGACGCCATGAAATTGAATCAAAGATTTTTCTCATTAATTCAAATCTCTGTACATGGGTGTCTTCACACAGCTCTCTTCTTCTCTTCTATGCTCTTCCTCAATGATGTTACAATACACAATGAGGGTGTCTATATCCCGTTTCCCTCTTGCACTCTAAAACTGTCAAATCTACACATTCAAATCTACCTACTTGCATTAACTACTATAAATGCCTTCTACCTACTAAGGACGAGAGCGAATCGCTCAAGGTACGTTTATATTTTACAAGTGCGCCTCCACTTGATGTTTCATTAATGGTTCAAGATATTTCAAAATTTGTGCTGGGCGCTTTTCCAGTTGTCTGTTGTCCTCCGCGCTAGCTCTCTTGAGATGCTCCTGCATCATACTCTCTGGCTTGAAAATTTTCATGGGCTCCTATCCATGAGCTCATGCACGGTCTGTCCATGCCTCTGGATCCCCGCTTTGCTCTCCCAGATGGCATCTTCAACTGGATGGCCTTTCCACTTGACCAAATACTCAAAGTATTGCTTCCGCCCGGTCTTCTTGCTCACTCTTTTGTCCAGTATGCATTCCATCTACGACTTTTCTGCAACTGAGATATGCTTTGTCCACTGGATCATTGGCTGCTCATTTCCTATCCCCGTTTCCTCAGCCTTATATGGGTACAAATCTGAGATGTTGAATATTGGAGAAATTCCAATCCCATCGGGTAATTCAATCTCGTAAGAATTCACCCCAAATTTCTTCAAGACCCTACATGGTCCTATTTTCTTCATTTTCAGCTTATTATATGTTCCTCTCAGGAACCTTTCCTTCCTCAAATGTGCCAGAATCAAATCACCAACCTCAAACTAAATTTGTCTCCTGTGTTGATCTTCTCTTCGCTTATATTCTTGGCTTGAATTCTGCAATCGCTCATTCACTTGGTTGTGAAGTTCTTTCATCGCCTCTGCGAAATCTTCTGCACTAGTGCTCCTAGTCGCATTCTGTTCTGAATCCCTCAATTCATAAATTCCTCTCAGCTGCATGCCACAGAAAATCTGAAATGGACTCTGCCCTGTGCTTCTGTTAACTGAGTCGTTATAAGCAAATTCTGCCTGTGGTAATATGTTGTCCCACTGGTTGTGGTGTTCTGTCACCAGGCTTCTCAGCAAGTCTTCCAGAATTCTGTTCACTACTTCCGTTTGTCCATCCGTCTGAGGATGATAAGCTGAACTAAATGACAAGTTAGTTCCCAGCTTCTTCCATAAGGTCCTCCAAAATTTCCCTATGAACTTGGTGTCTCGATCCGAAACTATACTTCTTGGTAAGCCGTGAAGTCGAATGACCTCTTTGAAAAACAGATTCGCAATGTGAGTTGTGTCACTGGTCTTCTGACATGGAATGAAGTGTGCCATCTTGTAAAATCTATCCACCACCATAAAGATTGAGTCAAAACCTCTTTTTTTTCTTGGCAACCCCAATATGAAATCCATGCTGATTGCATCCCACGACCTCTTAGTTATGGGCAATGGTTGATAAAATCCCGCATTCTATCTTCTTCCCTTCGAATGCTGGCAAATTCTACATCTGTCCACGAATCTCTTGATGTCTTCTCGCATCCCTGGAAAAAAATATGACTCATTCAATTTTGCGAACGTCTTGTCGTGACCAAAGTGTCCTGCCAATCCTCCACTATGTTTCTCCTTCAACAAGTTCTCCCTCATGGAGCATTTCGGAATACACAACTGATTACCTTTAAATAGTAATCCTTCCTAGATCATGTATTCTACCCATTGGCTACTATCTCTGAGAATTGGATTCTCAGCTGCTTCATATGCCTCCTTAAAATCCTGATCATCTGCATTTATCTCCCTGAGGTCATCAAAACCCAACGTTTTGACTTTGAACTCCTGCAATAGCAAACACTTCCTGCTCAAAGCATCAACAACTTTGTTAGCAGTACCAGAAATATGTTTAATCAAAAAAGTGAAATTTTGCATGTACTCAACCCATTTAACATGTCTCTGATTCAACTTTTCCTGTTGAGTCACAAACTACAATGCATGATTGTCACTATACAAGACAAACTCCTTCGGGATCAAGTAATGTCTCCATTTTTTCAATGCCTGTATAATAGCATAAAACTCCTTATCATAAGTGGAGTATTTCACTTTTGCTTCATTAAGCTTCTCACTGAAGTATGCTATTGGCCTGTCTTCCTGACTCAAGACTCCCCTGATTGCAAATCCACTTGCATCGCATTTCACTTGAAATGTCTTATGGAAATCCGACAACACCAAAACTGGTTGTTCCGTAATCTTTCTCTTCAACAGATTAAAACTTTTCTCAGCCTCTTCTATCCAGTGAAAAGACTTATGTCTCTTCTTCACTGTGTCCATCATCGGTGCACTAATTCCACTGAAATTCCTGATGAATTTTCGGTAGAAACTAGCCAATCCGTGAAAACTTCTCACCTCAAAGATGTTCTTCGATGATGGCCAATTTTTGATTACCTCCACCTTATTCGGATCCATCCTCAACTCATCTGCAGAAATAAAAAATCCCAAGTAGATGAGCTTTGTCTTCATGAATGAGGATTTCTTCATGTTTATCAACAACTTCTCCTGCTGCAACCTCTGTATCACTGTAGCCAAATGCTTCAGATGCTCTGCCACTGTTTTACTGAAAACCAGTATGTCATCCAGATATACAATAACAAATTTTCCGATGAACTCCCTCAGGACTTCGTTCATCAACCTCATAAAGGTACTCGACGCGTTTCTTAAGCCAAATGGCATAACAAGCCATTCATACAACCCTTCGTTGGTTTTGAATGCTGTCTTCCACTCATCACCTTCTCTCATGCGGATTTGATGATAACCGCTTTTCAAATCAATATTTGAAAAATACTTTTCTCCACTCAAGAAATCCATCATATCATCCATCCTTGGCAATGGAAATCTGTACCTGATGGTTATCTTGTTAATCACCCTTGAGTCAGTACACATCCTCCAGCCTCCGTCTTTCTTCGGACTGAGTACTGTTGGAACAACACACAGACTCAAGCTTTCCCTGACCAATCCTTTGTCCAACAACTCTTCGACTTGTCTTTTGACCTCTTCATTCTCTTACGGCATCAATCTGTATGTGGCTTTGTTTAGAAAACTGGCTCCTGGTATGAGATCAATATGATGACTCACACTTTTGATCGGTGGTAACGAACGAGGTAGTTCGTCCACTACTATGTCAGCGAACTCTTCCAGCAGTTCCTGAACTTCTTCTGGTAAATCATCTACCCTTGTGCTAGTCAAAACAATCTTCGGTTTCCTAACCACAATGAACTGTGGATCCTCCTTCTTCTTAACCTCCGTAAGAAGTTCCTTCCCACTCATGAGAAGTACGGTGTTGCTTACTTCCGGTTTCACCTCCTTATCCTTGATTGGAAGCAACGTGTGTGTCCTCCCATTCTTCTCTAGGGTGTATCTGTTCATTCTCCCATCATGAATCACATTTCTGTCATATTGCCATGGTCTACCCAGCAATAGATAACAAACATCCATAGGAATAACATCACAGAGTATCTTATCATTATATCCTCCTATCTTGAATTCAACTAAACACTGTTTAGTGACAGTTACCTGGTGTCCTTTTTGTAGCCACGAAACTCTGTATGGGCTTGGATGATCAATCGTCTCCAGCTCCATCTTTTCTACCATCTCCGTAGAAACAAGATTATCTGTGCTACCACTATCCACAATGACCTTGCATACCCTGTCCTTAGTTTTTCAAGCAGTCCAGAAAATTCTGGTTCTTTGGACTGAACTCTCCACCTCCTTCTCTGGTGTCAAAAGAACTTTTCGCATCATCAACGATCTTCCGCCTTCAACACCTTCTTCCTCAACATACCACCTCTGTGCTTCGGCGATGTGAGTCTCTCCACTCTCTTTCTTCTTGTCTAGACACTCATAAGACTTGTGCCCATTCTTTCCGCATGTGAAGCATGTTATTACTCCACCTCTTCCTCTTCCTCTACCTCTAGTACGAGGAAAAGTGTTATTGTCAGCATAATCTCCTCTATGTTCAGTATGCTGCCCTCTCTATTCAACATATTTCCCCTGCTGTGAGGTTCCACCTCTTTCAGTTCGAGTCCGAGGTTTCTTCCAATCCTCCTTGGGTTTCTGGTTCTTATCCTGGGCAACTGATTTGCCTCTGGGTTGACTTCAGCCTCAACCTCTTTGACTCTGATTTCGGCTCAGCTTCTCTTCCGCTTTCAGAGCCATCTGATAAGAATCTTCCACCGTTTGGATGGTTACCATTCTCATCTCATCCTGGATGTCATATCTCAGGCCATTCATGTATCTGGCAACCTTTTCATCATCTCTCTCCCGATGACCTACCCTGATGTTCAACTTGTAGAATTCCTCAGTGTATTCTTTCACTATCATCAACTTCTGTCTCAGGTTTTGCATTCTCCTAAATAGAGTAATTTGATAATCTCCGAGGATGAATTTCACCTTCATCTTCGCGATCATTCTGTCCCAGCTCTTGATCTTTTGCTTGCCCTTGCAGTGTTCGTCAGCGTGTAGTTCATCCCACCACAATGTTGCATGTCCCTTCAATCTAGTGACAGCATGCTTGACCTTCTTGTCCTCTTCGACATATTCATAGTCAAATTATGTGTCCAAAGCTCTAATCCAGTCTAGAAGCTCCTCTGCATCCAGATTTCCCTCATAAACTGGAATGTCCATCTTCACTCTTGCACCCATTCTTGTAATAGCTCTAATCAAACGTTCGTTTGCTGCATCTTCAGCTGCAACTTCTTCTTCTTGTTCAACCTCAATTTCACTTTCAAAATCGCTAAGATCCCTGGCACTGACTGTGCGTCTCTGTGCTGTCTCCATGTATTCAAGTCTAGCTCGTAAATCACGCATTTCTTTTTCCATGGCTAGATCAGTCATCTGCCTACCTCTTCTTCTCGGCATTTTCCTCTCCTCTGGTGGATTAGGTGTTTGTCTATCCCTTCTCCTTGGCGGCATGGTGAATTCTCCCCTTCTTCTCTACTACAGAAAGTAAAGAACCTTTATGTGCTCTGATACCACAGTTGATGACGCAGCCACCCTCCACAAACCCACGGGTCGGAAGGTCCACGCCAACAATATCTTTCCCTTTACACTGACCCAAAGAACTCTAAAATGACTCTTCTATTTTCCTTTCGGAAAATCTGCACCCATAGCAAATCCTCGCGGGATCCCCTTTTTGCACTTAGGAGATCGGATTTCGCACCTTCGTGAATCCGTTGGTTAAGCGCCTGTCTCTCAAATCTCTGAAACCCGAAAACAGTTAATGCTAACCCTTCCTCTTCTCTTTCATACTTTTCCTTATCACAATTTCGACAGTCGTGGTGTCAAGCAACTTGTTCCCACGATTCTCGAAACCCGATTTTACAAACCTCCGATGCGCTCGCAAGCTTTGACCTTTCAACAATCCTTCACTCCGTCGGGACTTCGAACTTCACAATATCGCCAATCCTAAAGAAAAAGGTTTGGGACTTCACCGCACGAAAACCTGAAACGGTCAACTGAATTGACTTCTTGTCGAGAGTGCGCCACTTGTCCACTTGCTGACTCCTCTGTGGCCCACACAATCCTTTTAGCCTTCGTGACTTCGCGTTTCGTGATTTTGTGATTCCCGTTGCAAAGTTTACGGGACTTCCACCTATGAAAACTTGAAATATAATTCCACGTGTAAATCCAACGACCCTTGCGGTTGGGATCTACGGTCCTACTCCTCTTGAGCTTAGAACCTTTAGGAATACTCGTGGTAACTCCCCTGCTCTTTCGTGAGATCTGACGGCTCTCGGGACCTCGCGAATTCTCTGCAAAGAATTCCGACCGTCCGTTCTTTCCTCTGAGAACTTGTCCTCCTATGGTCCGACGTCACTATGCCTTCTTACAACTTTCAAGGTACGTGGCCTCTACCTTCCTTCGACTCCTTCGAAGGTCAAATTCCTTCTGAGCTTTCTTATGACTCTGCATATTTTAGAAAAACCCTTGCACGCACTCCTTGCGGCAACCTTCAAACACTTCAAGTGTTGAACTTCTTCGAATCTGCGCACACCTTCAGCAGCAGTCTCTAAATGCTTCGCTCAGATTCGTAACTCTGAGATTTTTCTCAGCCTGCGCACTCCTTGCACGGCTCCGGCGTCTGACTGTACCTCTTGTGTGAATGAGAAAAAAAGATATCTCTCCTGAGATTTCGGAGACAAACCTATGAACACCTTGTCGATGCACTCCTTGCGGACAATTCAACTGCACTCCTTGCAGGAACCCTTGCTCAGATAGAGAAACAATTGAAACTCATTCCTTTTCCCTTTCCTCTCAGATTTCCAACATTCAACAAGAAATCATTCATACATAGCATAAAATAAAATGTACAACAAGAAGGGTAAAACAACCATGAGCATAACATTCAAAGATGTATACACAGAGAATAAACACGATGCCATGAAATTGAATCAAATCTTTTTCTCATTAATTCAAATCTTTGTACATGGGTGTCTTCACACAACTTTTTGCTTCTCTTCTATGCTCTTCCTCAATGATGTTACAATACACAACTAGGGTGTCTATATCTCGTTTCCCTCTTGTGCTCTAAAACTGTCAAATCTACACATTCAACTCTACCTACTTGCATTAACTACTATAAATGCCTTCTACCTACTAAGGACGAGAGTGAATCGCTCAAGGTCCGTTTACATTTTACAAGTGCGCCTCCACTTGATGTTTCATTAATGGTTCAAGATATTTCAAAATTTGTCCTGGGTGCTTTTCCAGTTGTCCATTGTCCTCCGCGTTGGCTCGCTTGAGATGCTCCTTCATCACATGGTCAATAGAACTGTTACACCCACCAATATAAGTGCTTCCCAACAACTTGTACAGAGTTTCACATTGAACTCCCTCCATTAACACCATTGCTCCTCTGACCATATTGCAAGTTCCCTTTCCAAATAAAGTATCCACACCTGCATCATCCAACTTACTTACATATATTAGGCTCCTAGCTAGATCTAGAATGTGTAGAACTCCAGGGAGAGTTCTAATCCTTCCATGTTTCAACAACAACTTAATGCTTCCACATCCCATGATGTTGGTTGTCGAGTCATCTCCTAGGAAGACATCACCACCATCATACTTTTCATATTCATCGAACCACTCCCTGTGAGGAGTCATATGAAATTATGCAGCTGATTTTATCAACCATACATCACGATATCCATGTGTACATGTAGATGCTAGGTAAACATAACCTCCTTCTTCTATGGAGGTTTTTTCTTTTGTGGAAGAGGCATCATTAGATTCATTTTCTTTATCAACTTTATTAGACCTACAATCTTTTTTATAATGCCAAACTTTACCACATTTCCAACTTTTCCTCAAATATTTTCTTGGGGATTTATATCTACCTTTAGATTTAGATCTCCCCCCTGAGGACTCATTTGTATTCCTATCTTGGGTACAACGTATTACAAATAAAGCATCTGTGCACTATGATTATCCATGATTTTCCGCATCATCTCTTCTGGTAACAAGGATTAAACTACATCCTCATACTTCAATGCATATTATGTAGTACTACCAATTGCTAAAAGTAGATTACCCCAAGAGTCTGGAAAAAAAAATAACAAAGTAATACACTTATCTTCTTCTGCAAGCGTAATATTAACGGATCCAATTTGACTTACCAGAGTATTGAAGGAATTTAGATGCTCTGTCACATAATCTCCATCTTCCATCCTAATATGATACAACTTATTTTGAAGAAACAACTTGTTTATTGAGGACTTTGATTGATACAAATTACCCAACTTTTCCCATAGTTCCTTGGTTATAGATTCTCCTGACACATTCAATAACACTGAATCTGCCAAGTAGATTCAAATCGTACTCCTTGCTCTTTTATCCCGCTTCTCCCAATATTGTTTCAACATATTGGTAGATTGAGTACTAGTAGTTTGTGTAACATTAGATTCTGTACCAATACTTTGTGTACTATGATCCACAATGATCCATTTTTCTTTTTTCTATAAGAAGGTCCTCCATATTGAGCTTACATAAATCAAATTTTTTTATCGTTGAACTTATCAATCTTGATTCTAGAGTTACTTGCCATTATATTTTACACACAAATCATCACTGCAAAGCTCCCACTGAACCTAGGTTTATCACAGACCCAAGATAAACTTGATCTATCAAGACCGAGCCAAACCCTCAACAACAAAGGCGTCCCCCTGAAGCAAAAAACGTGCTATGATACCACATGTAAGTTTTGAACCTATGAATTAAAACAATGCATACATATTCTTTATCAAAACATGAATTAATCAATGGCTCATACTCATAGTACACAAAGATTTACA